>VSMD01083615.1:0-37578 GCA_008750895.1 Mirza zaza | reverse complement strand
CATATTTGCAGAGCCAAAAATAATAATAAAATCCATGCAAACAAATCAAAGCTTTTAGAGAAACAGAATAATCGCCGGGGTGTTTTGCTAGCGAGTAGAGTACCGGTGTGTTCGCGTTTGCCAGGCGTTTCCGGAGTCGACTTGGAGACTAGTCGATACCAAGACCGGCGGGTCCCATCTCTGGTTGCTGATCAGAACATCAGGGCCGGCTCGGGGATAGCATTTTAAAAATGCAGATTCTTAGGCCCCAACCCTGCTGGACTCGTCCAATTTCTTGCTAAAATGTGAGGGCTTTTCATTTTGGAAAGTTACAATTCCTTTCATTTTTGTGATCTGATCATTTTTTATTTGCAATATTCTTCCCCTCTGGGAGGATTCTGCCTTCCTGTCCATAGCGTCCTGGGAGAAGGACAGGAAGTCGGGGTATATTTAGAGCACCACTGTGCCACAGTAAGCCTGGGAGGCCACAAGGAGGAGGAGGTGGTGGAGACGTACCGTGTGGGGGGTGGGGATGGCACCGTAGAAAGTTGACCCTCACTGACGTTTCAGGTGGGTGTATTGGAAAATATGCACCGATGATTTCCGAGGGGAACTGGATGACCTAAGGACATTGTCACCAGAGATACCTTTGCAAGTGAATTAACATAAATCTACTGACAAAAAGTAAGTAGGACTTCAGAAGTGGTCTGTTTCACGTAGCGAAGGTGAGGGTGACGTAGGAAAAGGAGGTGCAGTAACTGCGGTGTCCAGCCGTGTGCTAGGTCCTACAGGTAACTGGAGATGCAGCAGGTCACCCACAGGGAGAGAGGTCCCCACGCCGTTTGTTTGGGGCTTATGTGATTACCTTTTTTCCAAAAAGAAACAAGCAACGTGCTTTTTTTTAAGGGCACACAGAAACTTCATTGAAAAGGCAAGCATTTGTTTCCCCAAACAGAAGGACTTTTTAGCTCTACCAAGAAGCAAATTTGCTGTTATCTGCTACTACCGGGAATTCTACTACAGCCAGGCCAGTGTTTAGTACTGATCTTCCTTCTTTCTCTCCAAATAGGACCCTTTCCATTAAGTTCACACCATATTCTAGGAACAGGCTCCGTGATTAAGCAAAGAGACTGTGAGGGAGCTTAGGAAGAAATGGGGGTGGATTTTGTTTTAATCCCAAATGGTTAAAATAAAAATAATAAAATAAAAAGGGCTCACTTTTAAAATAGTGAGCCCTCAGCAATCTGCCTGAGATCTCAGCTTAGAAGTCACCCCAAAAGAAGCTGCCCTATCCACGGAATCCAAATCACCCCTACCCACCCACCCTTCTTACCCGGGCAACTGCTTTTTTACACTGCCCTGGTTTTAATTTTTTTCATAGCTTTTAATGCCACCTAAAATTATCTTTCTTGGTTGTTTACAAGTTTATTGTCTGTTTCACACACATATACATAGTGTTTCCTAAACTTTCATCACCTTAATGATCATAGTATTATCAGAAAAAGATACTTGGAACATGCACCTCCAATATCTGTTTGTTTTTATTTACTTAGTCATGAGGTGCATACACCTACTTAGTAACTGTTATATTACACATACCAGAAAAACATATGAAATGCAAATCTTACAAGGGTCAGATATTAAACATGCAAATAGAAGCATTGGTATTTTTTTTTTTTTTTTTTTGTCCTCCAGCAGCCTGGGATCTCTCATAGCCTACCTACTTTGAAGTTTACGGTACGTGAACATAAGCTGCTGAGAGCAGAGCCTTGCTTGGCCTGTTTCTGCTGTGTTCCCAGTGCCTACAACTGTGCCTAGCATGTATGAGGTGCTCAGTAAATATTAGTTAAGTAAATATTTATTGTTGAGCAGCAAACAAGGCTAAGGCACAATTCACTCTTCCAGGCTTCTAACAGCTAAGGCTTTACTCTGTCTTTGGAGGGCAGAAGGGAAAAAAAAAAAAAAACCCTGCTTTATAGGGGTCAGAATGCCTTTCTAATACAATATGTGCTGAATAAGGGATTTGCTGTAATGATTCAAATCCTTCACTAAAGAGGTAATTACAACTTCCTTGATAAGAGCAGAGCTCAGACAGAGAGACAGGTGGTTTCTGGTTTCCCTTCTAACAGATGGCACGAGTGGACCAGCTTATGAGGCTTTTGGAGGAAATTTGCTCATAAACAATCTTAACTATATTTCTTTATATCTCTTAACATGTGCTGCTTAAATACAGTGAAAAGGCTTCCGTAGGTGGAGAGGAAGAGCACCTGTGAGGAAGGATGATGTGAGGGGCAGGGGGCTTCCAATTCGCCTGAGCAGCAGGTGCAACGTATCAGAAATGTACGAAGAGGCTCTGTGCCTCAGGGAGTCTGGATCAGATTTTCCAAGTGCTTAAGGAAAAAAAAAAACCTGTCAACCCAAAATTTTATATTCAGTAAAACTGTTCTTCAAAAAAAACGAAGGTGAAATACATTTCCAGACAATTTTTAGAAGAAAAACATAGGAAACATAGAAAATCTTTAGGTTAAGCAAAGATTTCTTAGATATGACACCCAAAACACAATCCATAAAAGAAAAAAAAATTAATTGGACTTCATCAAAATTCAAGACCTTTGCCCTTCAAAAGACATCACTAAGAAAATGAAAAGAGAAGCCACAGACCAGGAAGATATATTTGCAAAGATTTTTTTATCACTGATAAAGAACTTGCATCCAGAATCTATGCAGAAGTCTTACTCAGATGACAGATATCCATAGAATGGAATATAATTAAGTAATAAGCATGAATTTACTACTTATACATGCTACAACATAGGCGAGCCTCAAAAACATTATAATAGATGAAATAAGCCAGACACAAAAGACCACAAAATATGTGATTGTACTTTTGTGAATGTCCAGAAAAGGCAACTCTCTTAGGGTTACGATGCAGGTCAGTGGTTGCCTGTGGCTGAGAATAGGAACAGGGCTTAACTGCAGTTGGCAGGAGGGACCGTTTTGGAGTGATGGAAACATTATCAAATGGATGTAGGTGATGGTTGCACAACTCTATCAAGTTACTAAAAGTTATACACTTAAAGTAGGTGAATTTCATGGTATATAAATCATACCTCAATAAAGTTGTTTTAAGCTCTCTCAGGAATACTAAGTATTCTGTAAATGTTGATAGCTATTATTGTTTTTTTATTATTCTGTGGGTAGTATAGACAAATGATCTCAGAATGAAGAGGGAAAAACATTAAATGACTATGAGTACCTTGTTTGAATGGACAAATACATTTTTCATCAATTAATTTAGCTCTTCAGAGTAATGAAATAGTTCTTTGGAAATTAATAATGCCACACTTTTACAAGAGGGAAACAAAAGGATTGGTGGGCCAAGAACAAAAAGTTTCAAAATGTGAGCTTGGCGGCACTGAGATATCTGAGATAGTTTTAAATGGTGCATAGATGAACATTTTCTGTATTTTAAAAATAATGAGATTTTTTTTTATTATTTACCATGGGCTAACATAAATGTTTACGTTTTATTAAGAAAAATATTATGCATTAAAAATACATAATGTGCTCAGATACGGCATGCATGAAATTTGGCAACGCGACCCAGTAGTCAGGAAGAAGAACGATGCCAACGAGTGACTGAGAATGAACACAGAAGCACAGAAACTCATCCAAGTACATGTCCAGTGTGCCTGTCTCCCCCCACACACACCAGAAACAAAGTGTCTGAAACTCCCCTTCTGTCATACTGGTCAGGCATAATCGTCTTGGGTGGCTGTGTGTAGAGCTGTCATGACAAGTCAGTTTATGACATCAGATAATTCTGATTTAGAAGCATCTGCCTTTCCTGTCTGCCAGTGGTCTTACTGTTCATTTCAGGTAAATTTGTATTTGTTTTCTTTTAACTAATTACTTTGATCAATGGAGTCCTTTAAAAAAAAAAAAAAATATATATATATATATATATATATATGTAGCCTTTAGATATTGTCAATTCCAAAGAGACTTCTCGAGCATGCACAGTGTGCAAGAGATACAAGAGGGGTGAGATAACTACAGTTCAAGCTAGGGTCAAGACCCTAAGAAAAATACAGTCCTTGAGGAGTCAGAGGAGAAATATCTAACTCATTGTGGTACCTAAGAAGCCTCAGGAAGGAGGTCGCACTGGAAAGGAGCCTTGAATGGTGGACAGGCAGTGGTTGGGGGCAAGGGGAGGGACATTTCAGGTGGGTACAACTGCAGCAACGAAAGCAAGAAGATGGGAAAGCTTAAAGCATGCCTGGCACATGTATAGCAGTTTGCCCAGAATGGGGTGCTTGCTTGTTGGTTTGTTTGCTTTCTGGCTTGTGAGATAAGAATGTTTTTCCATTGTTACCTTTTAAATGGTTTTATATATATGTATATATATACCTCTACAATATCCTTAGTTTTGCCCCTTGGCCCCCAAAATTCTAAACTATTTACTTTGTGGCCCTTTAAGGAAAGGTTTGCTGTCCTAGAGAGCCTTGGGGACTTGCAGGGATGTGCTGAGTACTGACAGAATTTGTGGGGCCCTATCATGCAAACCTTCAGATGAGGAAACCCAGCTACCTTAAGGAAAAAACGGAAGTTATAAGCTTACACTTTGGGAAGGCTTGGGGTGGCTCTAGCCTCGAGCACAATTGGAACCAAGAGCCCAAATTATTATTTTGCGTCGCTTTTCTTCCTTCTTTTCTTTCTTTTCTTTTCTTTTCTTTTCTTTTCTTTTCTTTTCTTTTCTTTTCTTTTCTTTTCTTTTCTTTTCTTTTCTTTTCTTTTCTGTTTTTGCTTTTTAACTTCATTCACAGACAGACGCTTGCCATGTAATATGAAAAAAGATGTCTGGTTTACCCTAAGCCAATACATTTAGGTATTGGATCCAGAAAGAAGAACATTGATAAACAGTATTCCTCCCTTATCTGCGCCTTTGCTTTCCATAGTTTCAGTTACCCGCAGTCAAAAGCAGTCCAAAAATATTAAATAGAAAATTCCAGAAATAGGCAATTCATAAGTTTTAAATAGCACACTGTTCTGAGTAGCACTGATAAAATCTTATGCCCCAGGACCTAATCATCCTTCCTCCCAGGTACCCATGCTGCAGATGCTACCTGCCTGTTAGTCACTTAGTGGCTCCTCTGTTATTATCAGCTCGATTATCATGGTAGGTATTACAGTTCTTGTGTTCAAGTCACTCTTATTTTACTTAATAGTGGCCCCAAAGCACAAGAGTGGTCATGCCAGCAATTGGAATATGCTAAAGAGAAGCCATAAAGTGCTTCTTACAAGTGAAAAGGTGAAAGTTCTCAACTTAATAAGGAAAAGAAAAGAAATATCATAATGCCGAGATTGCTAAGATCTACAGTACCATGAGCTACTTTGAGAGAGACCACATTTGCATAACTTTTATTATAGCGTTTTTGTCATAATTATTCTATTTTATAAGTAGTAATCGTTAATCTCTTTGCCTAATTTATAAATTAAACTTTATCATAGTTGTATATGTATAGGGAAAAAAAAAAAACACAGGGTTCAGTACCGTCCATGGTTTCAGGCATATCCACTAGGCACCTTGAAATGTAGATAAGGGGGAACTACTTATCAGACCTCATGGATGAACAGTGATTAGTTAGTTACATGTCCATCTTTGAACCATCCACTATGACCAGGGGAAAAGGGTATTCTGATTGGCCAGCCTGGATCACATGCCTGCCCCTGAAGTGAAATGAGTAGGACACTAGACCCACTTTGATCAGTTAGAGTAGAGAAGAACATCTCTAAATGAACTGGAAGAGGAGTACAGAAGCTCTGAAATAAACTGTAACTATGTATTCCAGTCTACCAGGGTAAGGAATTTATTCTACAGTCAGTAGATAATGGAGAATTTATGAGTAGGAAAATGCTACTCATTCAACAACATTGAACAACTATCTATTAAGCTGTGTGTTTAGGAGGTATATGTACTTACAGTGTATAATATGATAGGCTTGAATGGTAAAAGGTAAAGAAGCTAGGCTAGAGATTCTCGTAATAGTCTAGGCAAAAAGACCTTTGTCATATGAATAATGGGGAAGTACTGAAGTGTTTTAAGCAAAGGAATGATGTAATCAGATTTGCATTTTGAAACATCACCCGGCATGATTTTCTTAAGTTAAGCACGTATGTTGGCAATCTTACTGGCACTGTATATTTGCTTAGTAACTCTTAGATTATCCAGAGTAAATTTGGATCCACCTTAGATTTGAAAAAGATAACAACTGTGATTGTGTGAGATCCACATTAATGGTATTTTGCTGTGTCTGTTTCCACTGACTTCTCAGTGGATGTTTGGTTTTGAAGTACAAGAACTAGAGGAGAATATAAAAATCATTTTCCTTTGGGTTTGGTTTTATTCACAGATGTTAAAACTCTTTTTTTCCAGTGGAAAGGGTGACTTTGCTGGAAAATCGTTTTAAAGTTTTTTCCAGTCAAGTCAATAAGCTCCTCAGAACTAAGTGAACAGGGGTGAAAATCACCGTGAAGCCTGGTGAGATTACATTTCTCCATGGCAGCCTGAGCCAGCCATTGTGGAGGGTGAGCCCGATGGCAGGCAGAGTGTGGGCTTCCGTGAATGGCAGCCTTGGAGGAGCAGGGCCAGGCACGGAAGACACAAATGGAGTAAAGCAGAAGTTTGAATAGGTTGAAATCAGATCAGAAACAATTTTCCACGTGTTTATACTACTAAATAAGCACCAGAATCAGAGGGAAGTCAGCTATTCACTTGGGGAGAAAGAAAGGGAGTCCAAGACTGTTGGCCTTTTCATCGAAGTTAATCTCTCCTTATCTTTCTGCCTCACATGTCTCCCATGGTTTCCGGACCAAGGTTTGTACATTTACAAGAGTTTAGCTTAGTTGTCCTGTACACTGTCCTTAGCAGAAGTCCTGCTTCCACTGCTGAAGGTTCTAAACATAGTGAAATATTTTAGGCTCCTTATGCGAGGAACCCCCTCTTCCTGGGGTTACTGTTAAAATGCAGTATCTTGGGCCACACTACTGCTAATTTTAGATACTCCTTTGTTTTCAGCAGTGGACATTTAGATTATTATTAAATCTTTTCCCCTTCTCTTCCTCCTCCAGCCCAAACAGGAAATATTCCCTGAAAGTAGACCATATAGAAAAGTATGCCAGATGGCCAGTGTCATTAACATGCTGTCCAGCTTACTGAGATTGCTGCATCAGCGATGACCTTGATTTCCCCATGCCCGAGCGAAAGGAAGAGACCATTGATTTACTGTAATACCTTTACCAAAATTCAAAAAACTCTCTAGAGCAGTCAACATAATTTCTCAGAGAGGCAGGCAGAAAAACCGTGTAAGTTGGCAGCTGCAACCTAAACCATGGATTGGTGCAAAAAAAGGCTGATCTGTCACTTTGCCTCTATTAAATGTCCTTCTGGGGAGTAAAAGTAGCAGTTTGCGTGGCTGGGAGATTATTTTTTCTGATAACATTTATTAGTTCTTACTTATAAATGTAACATGTTAATTGCAGAAAATATGGCAATTATTTTTTTAAATCCCCAAAACTGTAAAGTGTGTGGAGGCAGGGGACATATGGGAACGCTCTCTGTGCTTTCTGTTGAAAATCTGTGAACCTAAAGGTACTCTCAAAAAGAAAGTCTATTTATTAATAAAAGGGAAAAAAGCACAAAGATAGAGGTTACCTTCAGTTTCATCACTATGACCCAGAGAATGCTTGTTAGTATGTTGATATACTTAATATCCATGAGTATGTTTTAAGATAGATTTGAACATATGTAAAAAAGTACATGAAAGGTAAATACACAGCTTAACAAATGACTATTTATTCAGGGGTCCTCAAACTTTTTAAACGGGGAGGGGGGGCAGTTCACTGCCCCAGAGACCGTTGGAGGGCCCTTGGAGAGTGCGGCGCACATTCCACACATGCGCACTGTGGGCCCGGGGCGAGTCAGCTGCTAAGCAGCACAGGCAGCGGCGGCAAAAACACCTGGCGGGCCGGATAAATGTCCTCCTGGGCAGGCCGCATGTGGCCCGCGGGCCGTCGTTGGAGGATACCTGATTAGCAGATACCCATGGAACCCCCACCCAGGTTAAGGGGGTTAAGTGTAACCTCACCAGTGTCCACATCTCTTGATTTCTCTCCCCCACCACAGTCCTCTTCTTCCCAAAAGGGTAACCGCTATTCTAATGTTTATGATAAGCAATTCCTTATTTTCACCTTATAAATATAACCAGTTCTTGTTATTTGCTGTAGCTATGTCTGATAAAGCCACTGCAAACACTGAATCAGTGAATACGGAGCCATTGTCCCTAGGGGAAACACGGGATGAGGTTCCTGCAAGCCTCTGGTCATGACATTTGCGTCCACGGACAGACACGTAACCTTGTTTTATATGCATTATATTTCTGTTTAAAGGCACCTTATTTAATATGACTGTTGATTTATCAACACTGAACTCATGACCAACAACATCAAACCTCATGCCTGAAGCTGGTCCAAGCACACATTTTCTCTGTAGGTCGCATTCCAGCCTTCTCGTGCTTGGGAAGACTGGACAGTGCTTCAGCTGTGCACTTGGGAGCTATTTTAAATGGCAAAGTCACCATCAAAGAGCACAAAAATGTGGCACTAAATAGACCTCAAACAGACACTTGTTTACAATATAGGAGCAGAAACAAGAAGGCAGAGCTGTGCTTTGTTTGGCCTTAGCTGGGGATGTGCACGTTGGGTGACTCAAGTTTTTCATTGCTCTATGTGTGTTCTCAAGTGACCTCAAAAACATCCCAAGTGTTGATTTTGAGGTAACAGGTAAATTTTAGTGAATAGGCAAATTTGCAAATAAAGAATCTGGAAATAGTGAGGATAGGCTGTCTGTATCCCTAAATGCAATATTGCAATATTCTGGGGTTGTTTTTTTTTTGAGTCTGGCTTCTCTTGCTCAACAGTTTTTAAGAGTCATTTGTGTCACTGTAGTTCATTTGCATTGTTGTAGAATGCACCATTGCATATTCATTATTATATATTAATACTAAAATTATTCATACTACTTTTGCTGAAATGTTAGATTTCCAATTTTTGCTTTCAGAAATAATTTGCTCTATATATTATTTTTCTTGTTGTTAGGATTTTTTGTTTTGTTTTGTTTTTTTGAGAAAGGGTCTCACTCTGTTGCCCATGCTAGAGTGCAGTGGCACAGTCATAGCTCACTGTAACCTCAAAACTGCTGGGCTCAAGCGATTGTCCTATCTCAGCCTCAGCCTCTCGAGTAGCTAGGACTACAGGTACATGCCACCATGCCTGGCTAATTTTTTTATTTTTTTTTTTAAATTTCTGTAGAGACAGGATCTCACAAATGCTAGGATTACAGATATGAGCCACCACGCCCAGCCTGTGTACATTCTTGTACGTGTCTCCCAATGCACACATACCCACATTTCCCTAGAGTGTGTGTCTGGGAATGGAACTGCTGTGTCATAGGGAATGATATCTTCACCCTTGCTAGATAATGCCAAACTATTTTCCAAAATGGTTACAGCAATTTTCACCCTTCCTCCAGCAAAATATGAGTTGCAGATGTTCCATATCCTCATAAACACCCAATATATTCAGCATTTTGATGCTAGTTATTTAGTCATTCTGGTGGGTGTGAAAATCATCACACTGTGGTTTTAACCTTCATTTCCTGCATTACAGAAAAAGCAGGCGCCTTTTCTTTTGAATTTTCTCTTTTAATATCCCTATTCAAGTTTTTTGCCCATTTCCCACTTGGTTGTCTTTTTCCCACGTATCAGTAAGAGTTCTTTACCCAGTCTAGTTATGAGACCCTTATTCATTTGTGTGTTGCAGGCTGCCTTTGTACTCTTTTAATGTTTTTTGATAAATAAAAATTATTAATTTAAATGTAGTCATGTTTATCAGTATTTTCCTTGACAGTTAGGTAGCACATTTTATGCCCTGTTGGATAAATTCCAACCCCAACTTCCTGGGGTTATTCTCTTCTGAAATCTTTCCTGTTTGCCTTTGACATTTAGATCTATAATGCATCTGGAAGGCATTTGTTATGTGTGGTGTGGGTAGGAGGTCAAGTGTCATTTTTTCCATACAGATAACCACTTACTCTGCCACAATTTATAGAAGAGCAGTTTCCACTATTATTAGAAAATAGCATAGGCCCATGATAAATTTCAAACAGTATGAACGAATATAAAATAAAAGTGAACGTCCAGTCCATGTCTTTGACCCCGTTCCCCATTCTCCATCCCCTAAGGCAGTTATAGTTTCTTGCTTGAAGATTTAAGAATCGTGTTTAAGCATCCCTGGGATTATAATAATGGCTTTAAGTTACACCTTAGAACAGTAAAAGATTGAATGCAGCAGCACTATTGCTTTCCTTTCATTTTTATGTTCTAGTGGGTGAATTTGTTTTTGCAAGTACAATATCTTCATATCTAGAGAATGATAATTGTACTACAGTTGATTTAAGATCGTTTTGTGCCTTCTAAGGAGGGATTGGGATTTTTTAGCAGCCATTCAAATCTTTTGAAATAGCAAATGTTTTCCTATAGATACTTTATAATACTTCCAGAATGTTTTAACATTTTCTTACAAATAACTTTGTAAATTGTAAAAATTTTTAGTTGAAAGGAAATAAATACATTTCATTTCAGGAGCTAATTCTGGTGTGCCTGAAATGTGGTATTGAAAAAGATTGAGGGGCTATACTTAGGTCCACAGGAAAGAATACTAAGCTCAGTAAATATTGTAAGCAGTGACACATAATAGAGGCATTTGGCCTACTTGACCTTTCTGGTCCTTTCCCTTGTGGTTTTTTTTTTTGGTGCAATAAGCAGTTGAACTAGGACTATTGTCCGGTTGTCTTTATTTCCAGTCCAGAGTTTTCCCCTTTATCCCTTATTTCTGTATTATTCTGTGGGAGAGGATTCAGACTATTGACTTGGGGAACCTTAAGGACAATAGATGCCCTATTCTAAGATTGTGAATTTTATTCAAATCATGGAATTACTTGCCATTCCTATACCCATCCCATCTGAGTTTACAATGGACTTAAAACTTCAGACATTTTTTTTAAAAGCTGGAAGATAGAGCCACTGCACTGGAGATTAGTCAAACTATTTTTAAAGCAAATTATTAAAAAAGTATTTTAAAAAGCAATTACCTGTAATCCTTAAGACCTTAAGGGGATTTTACCAGTTAGTCTTATTAAAATAGGAAATATAACCGTCATTGAATAAAAATGCATCTTAAATTATATTAGATGAGAGAGAATCTGTAAATACACGTGCACACTAGTAATAGAAAAGCACACAGAACAGTGAAGTTCACAGGCATGTGTATTTTTTTCCCCACTTGTAAAGTTCTACAGCACAGACTGAAAATTCAGGAGTTTGGGATGTATATAGGATTTCTGTGTTGTAAAAGCTTGAGTTGACACACGTAAGGAATATATGTCTTCAGATCTTCAGCAGATGAAAGTTGGTTTTTGTGTCATTAGCAGAGATTCACTACTAGCTAGTTTACCAGTAGTCCTTTTTGGCCTTCTTTCCTTGGCTAAAGGTTGATCCTCTCAGCCTTGATTTCCCTTAAGACATAAAGGGATGTATTCCAAAGAAGAAGAATTCACTGATACTGTATTAAATTAGCTAGAATTTTTACAGATTTTCATGCAGTTTTCTTTTCTTTCTCATTATAGGCGGAAAATAAAATAAAAGCTACTGCTCCCTCCCTTGATTGAATAGCAAGCACCACCCCCAGCTCCAAGTCTAATCTGGACAGGGGACTGACAGGGCACTGGCCCGGTGACCCAAGGCCCAGCCCAGGCCTGACTCTATGACTGGGAACATGGGCGACAGATCACAGGCTCCTGCATGGCACATGCCAGTTTTGTGACTTCTCTGCAGTATGGTGCTGATGCACGACTTTTTGGCCTCTCCTTGCGTACCTCCTCCCCGCTACTTAGTCCTATTTTTGAGAGTCGCAGCCTGAGCTACAAGTCCACGACTCCCTGTTTCTCTGGGAGCAGCTATGCCATCTGACTAGCAGGCGTCCTCAAACTACGGCCCACGGGCCACATGCGGGTGTTTTTGCCTGTTTGTTTTTTCACTTCAAAATAAGATATGTGCAGTGTGCATACGAATTTGTTCGTAGTTTTTTTTAAGCTATAGTTTGGCCCTCCAACGGTCTGAGGGACAGTAAACTGGCCCCCTGTTTAAAAAGTTTGAGGACCCCTGGACTAGAGTCTAACGTCTCCAGCTTATAGATGTCTGACTCTTTTATCCTCCTGCCTGCCTCCTTTCCCACACTACCTTCTTGTCAGATTGCCCTTCGGAGAATTAGACGTTGCTTCTGCGTGGAAACAGAACCCGGGAAGGGAACGGTATACATTTCCCCATCACTGGGAAGGCTAGGAAAGACAAGAGTCCAAGGTGACCTTTATAAACTGAAAACAGTGCCCATAAATTTTTTTTTTTTTAATGATACTGCTCAATGCCGATGATGGTGTGACAGTGAGAAGGAATTCCCAGTGTCGGCGAGAATGCAATTTGTTTAGGACCTTTCGAAAAAGCTATTTGGCAGGATAGGTCAAGACCCTTAAAAGAAACTGCTAGCCTTTGACCCACTAATTGTACTTCCAGGAATTTATGCCAAGGAAACAAATGAGACTCAGGCAGTGATCCTCCGTGAGGATGTGAGTTGCAGCTCTATTTATAATAGCTAAAAGGGGATAGTCATCTGAATGCACACAATAGGAGAATGGTTACATAAATCATGGTATGCCACACAATAGAATGCCCTGTGGCAATATTTAAAATATACCTCAAACTTTTTAAACAGGGGGCTAGAAAAAATAAAATAAAAGATAAAGAAGAAAATATTTTTAATTTAAAAAAATAAATAAATAAAAAATAAAATATATCAAAGGCTATTTAATGACATCAGAAAATACCTTACTATACTAAGTGAACAAAACTGGCTATGAACTATGTATGTAGTATTACCCTCCCCCAAAAAAGTGAGGAGGAATATGCCAAGACGTTAATGGTAATTATCAGTGGTATAAATTATGTATGATTTTACTGCTTTTCTTCTTGCTTTTTGGTATTTTCCAATTCTTTACAAAGGCCCTCTGTCATTTTGATGGTCAGAATTTCAAAAGATTAGCTTTCCTCTATAATGGGTCCCTTAGTCCCCCAGTGAGGGACCCTCTTCTCTCGCAGCGGCTCCACTTCCATGGCGTGGAGACCGGAGAGGGTCTGCCACGTCCATCGCCAGTTTGGGAACCTGCCCGGCCGCCCTGCCACCGCCCAGCAGGCATGCCCTGGCAGGTGCACCAGACATGCCATCATTCAAGTGAGTCACCGCAGCAGGGTGTCAAGCTGATGATATTGCTACACACTGTACTTGAACTATCAGCCACAACCCAGCCTGCTGCCAAGCCTTTTAGCCTTATCTTCCTAAACTGTTATTCTTCTACTGTCCGATGAATGTCAAAGGGACTGACTTGGGTGACTGGGTCTGTCTCACTCCCTTTGAGGACACCGCGGCCAGCAATCTACAGCTGAAGCAATCCTTCCAGTTGAATTTAAACCAGACCGGCGAACGTTCCCTCCATGCTAATGATCAAGCTGGGCCGTTGCTGTAGCTGAGCCTTGGTATGGGGGCCTGGCAGGACCCCGGGGATATTTTTGGGTGTTAGAGCATTCGGTTTCGATGCTCCCAGCTGGGCTCAGGATTGTAGAGAGGGCTGAAGGGGTCATCTGCTAAAACTGTAGTTATAAAATTATTTTCTCCTATTTTAATCTCAACCGTTTGTTATACTTGGCCTCATTAGTGGGAAAAGGGTTTGAGAAGTCAATATTGGCGCTTTCAGAGCCAAGAATGAACTTGACAGTTGCTTTTTTTTTGTCTATTTTGTTTTGGTTTGGTTTTTTTGGGGGGGGGTGCGGCAAGAACTTTTTGTCTACTGCTCTCATTTTTAGGTAACCTACAGGCAGACACTTCTGTAGTGAAAGGAGAATTTAAGACTATGCAGAGTCTTGGGCCACCATCCTCATCATCCCTGCACATCTTATATTCCACACACGTGGTCTCTGAGTATGAGAACACACGCTCGTGCTCATGTAGCTTTGCACCTGAACTAAAATACATGCTCTCTATTTCTTGGAGGAGCATTTGTATGTTTATAGTCCTTCTGTTGCTACAGGCATCATTGTGCTCTATAAAAATTTGCGGTAGTATTGTTGATAGTGAGGTTTTATTGACATGCCTCTAAAGTACAAATAAACAAAAGGCATAATTCCTTGAGTAGTTTTAAGGAAACCGTAGAAGTACTATGGAGTATGCATTTTACTATTACACTAAGACACAGTGGTGATGAATTTTAAATTGTGGTCATTTTATAGCACATCAATGTTATTGCCTTGACTAAAATATAAACAAAGGAAATTCTGTTGTTAAAATTCTGCAGTTGATACTCTGGCGATTGACATGGGGATTGACGAGTAAGTTCTTATAACAGTTAGGAATACCCTGCATTCCGGCCGCACCCCCAGAGCATTGCAGCCGTGCACTACTGGCCAAGAACCACTCAGATATCTGAGGATGTGAAAAACATCCAGAACCCACATTGTATTCATGGAATATGTTCCCAACTATGCCTTTAGCCAAAGGCATAATTCTTGGTACAGATGGAGTAGGAAGCTGGAGGTGTCTCCTACTTATACAAGTCATTTAAAAAAAGAAAAAAAAAGGTGTAAAGACTTTTTTTTTAATTGTCCCATGGTAACCATTGGCCAAAGGAATAGATGAGTCCTGGTTTCGGGGCCTGGCCAGTTCTTTTGAACCTCCAAAAGATCCCTGGTCCTGCTTGGGTTCTTGGGCTTGGCCACAGTTCGGAAATGGTTGCCAGGCCTTGCCTAGTAGGTGGTTTTGTAGTGAGACAGGGCTGTGGTGAGAGGACTGAGAAAGCAAGGCTTGTCTTGCCAGCAGCAACTATGGAAGAAACCAGACAGTAGAAAAGAGCTAACACTTCTTCTAGGACTAGAGACAGAGTCAAGTGAAAGCAGGTATTAAACTAATAATAGAAGCAGCTTATCCCTCGGCTGATGGATCTCGCTATCTTACATTACAGTTGTTTTTTCATCTGTCCCATCTTGTCAAATATGTTTTAAGCTCTAGACGTCAGGGATTTGGGCAAATTCCATTTATTGTCTTGATCATACTAGGTGCTCTTTGATTAGTCTTTGCTGGATTAAGAAAAATTTTTTTAAAAAAAGAGTTGTAGTCTTTGCATATGAATCCCATCTGCTATATGAACCTACCAGACAGAACCCTGGAGGCAGGATTGGGGATTTTGTTGGAATTTACAGTAGGTTGAGTCTGTCTGTTGCTGTATTCCCATTTTCCCTTGCAAATATGGTAGGCATCTAAGGGAACCTCATAGAAGAAGATTTCTGGTGCTATGATGGGGTCTGTAAAGAAGCTTGGCATAGCCAAGAGGAACAGAGCAAGTCCTGCTACTGCAGAGGCAGGGGCCCTGGGCTTGGAGTCAGGGGATGGGGTTTGAACCTCAGCCCTGTGACTCACAGGCTGGGTGTCCTCATGCAAGCTTCCACTGTGAGCCCACATTTCCACATCTGTGAAATGGAAATTATAATAGCGCCCGTTTGTGGGCTTATCGGGTAGGTTAAATGAAATCCGTTAACGCAATAATTTGTAGAATACCTACAGGCACTATTTTAGGCATTGGAGATACAGCAGTAAACAGATCAGACAAAAATCTCTGCACTCATAGAATTTATAGTCTAGAATATAATGCATTTAGTAAGTGTTTCGGCACATTTGTCTGAAGCTCTTTGAAGTGGGTTTCTATTGTATGTTTCCATAGGTGTCTGTGTTACCACGGTAGGTAATTAGGGCTGTCATTGGGTCTCACGGCTGGACTGGCACAACCCTGGGGAAGCCCCATTAAGTAGGACCTTCGTGTGCTCTCGCTAAGTCCCGCTGTGCTTAGAAAGTCCGTTCCCCTTGAATTGAGCGCCTGTCGTTTTCACCTCCCTAAAGTGCTTGGTGCAGCAGCCCCGCAGTCGGCTGAGATTCAGGGGCTGCAGGTGGCGTTGTGGCTAGACAGTTTCCACCTTCTCTCAGTCTCCGGGTTTGCGCTCTCTGCGACTTAATGAGATCTCACAGAGTTGCCAAGGTGTTTGTGTGACCTGTAGAAGTAAGTCAAAGGGCTAGCGTGACCGATTATTATACAATCCACAAACCATATTTCAGCGAGTAATTTCCACTTTTCCTCTCTAAACCTTTGATTAGCCACCCATCAAAGAACAAAATGGACACATCAAAGGTTCCAGATTATTTGTTTTCTCATTGCCTTCCTTTTGGGGCTTTTTCTCCGAGCGTCAAAATGCGCAAAATCCAGGAAAGGGGGAAGCACAGGCCTAGACAGCAAACCTGGGGGAACCGCTGCTGCTGGGAACCGCACGCCGCCTCCTGAGACGTGTGCGTCCATACTCGCCTCCATCTGCTAGCATCGTCCTGATGTGGCATTTCGGATCTCCACTGGCGTGCATCCTGTTTAGTTAAAAATGCAAACAGGAAATTGTTTTCTGGCTGAATGACCTTTGTGGCCCAGAAGCAAAAAAATGTCCTTTTTGCTGAGACACAACTTTAAAGCACGCCCACATCCCACCCCCACGACAGTGGAAGCCGCACGCTCGTTGTAAGCTTACCTCCGCCTCGGAACAAGGCTGGTGATAGGGTATGGCCGCAGGAGCTTGTGTACATGGGTTCTGGGTGCCTGTCACCAACGGCCAAGGGCGCCATGGCCATGCGTGCAGCATCTCCTATCACCTGGAAAGCAAGTGTCCTGCAGGGCACAGCCTGTCTGTGCTCCAGGGAATTGCAGGATGGGCATCGCTTGGACAAGAGCTTCGCTCTGGAGCCACGTGACCCGGCACTGGCAACATGTCGCCGGGTCTCGGTGCTGCTCCGCTCCGCTCCAGCTCCCCGTCATCTGGCCTGCCCTGACCCCACGTGCTCCCAGTGTGGTCCCCCCCGTGTGCTGACGAGTTTTCTGGTTGTTGTGTCTTGCAGCCCCCCGAATCCAAGCCCAGCTTCACCCCTCTCGCCATCCTGGCCCATGTTCTCGGCGCCATCCAGCCCTATGCCCACCTCATCCACGTCCGGCGACTCATCCCCCGCCAGGTCTGTTGCAGGGTTCGTTTGGTTTTCTGTTGCTGCTGTTGTTCTCTCATTGGCTTGGTCCTCTCTTCATGCAGTGTTCAGCCTCCTCGTCAGCTTTGTTCCCTGCCATCCAAACCTGCACTTGCTTTTTGACAGGCCAGAAGCAGCGGTTCGTGAGGACTCCAGGTAAAATCTCGGATGATGACCGATCCGTCCCCGTGTATCCAAAGCCGGTCGGGGACGGCGGGGGGGCTGCCTCTGCTCTCCTCTGGCTCCATCCTAAAGCGACCAAAGCCCAGGAGGGACCATTTGCATGAACCAGCATGGCATTTTCCACAACCTTCTTAACCCTAACTCTGGTTTCCGAATTAATCTCCGGCGCCTGGTGTTTGGAGAAAGAGCATCTCCCGAATAAGATGCTTGTTTCGACGGCGGCTCTCCGAGTGGCGTGGGCCCTCGGTGCTTCGCTGCGAGATCACATAAGCGGGGAGAGTGTTGGGACATGTGCTGGCCTTTTCTTCTCTCATTTTTATTAGGCAGCATCAGGCAACACTTAATGTACGGGCTTGGGCCACCGGCCATGAGCAGTGACACCTAGTCTCTGAGACCAGATCCACTGGGTGAGAGACGAACATAACAGAAAATAGAAGCTCACGACGTGAAGCGATTTCTCTTACATTGCTCATGGCTCGTGCCTCCTTGTCCTCCACATACTCCAGGGATCAGCCATGCTCCCAGCCTGCTTCTGTCTGTGTGTCAGGAACCCCGAGCTCTCGTGGGAGCGGGCACCACCACTTGCCGAGGGTGAGCAGCTTGACCTAGTTCCTCTCCCCAGAGCCGCGCTGTAGTTCTCCCTGCTCCCGCGACGTCCAGACTCAAGTGCCCCAGTTCTTAGCCCTTGGGCTCTTGAAGGAAAGAAGCTCTTTTAAATCCAGGGAAAGAACCCAGAAAAGCTCCCGCAGGAAGCCACTGCCGTGAGCTGCTGAGCACGGGGATCTCTCGCACTTAGCCTCCGCTGTCAGACAGCTGAAACACGGAGCCCAGTTACAAGCACCATAAGCATTCTGGGCTTTGGCAGTATTTTCTCGTCCATCTTTTTCTCCTAAAGGGGTGGATCCAGCACAGAGCCTTAAATAATTTATAAAGCCGAGTCTCACTTTTAAAAAAAGAAAATCCCGTGCTATTTATATACACAGATACGTACATTACTTTATCCCCACCAGACGCCTTCAAATCCATCGTTTCATTCTACCCTCTTGTGAGAATGAGAAGAATGGCCTGAACCTCGTTATACAAAAGGAAAATTAAGGCACAGCAAGGTGACTTCCACACAGTCACATGATTAAATGAGAGACAATCCCAGGGTTCAGGACGTCTGCTTTCAACCCAGCACTCCTTCCTCGAAATGTGGGCAACCCCAACTTTAAGTTTCTCTGTAGCTCCCAGCCCCAGGCCCTGGCCTGCTCATTTAGGTTTGATACAGTTTTCTCCCTAGCTTTATCCTAGATGATAGGAAAGATAGCTTTTCAGTATTTTTTTTTTCTTACTCTATAAATAAGGTAAGGAAAAAAAAAAGTACCATATTTTTCCTGACATAACATCCAAATTATTTCCTAATTATTTCTTAGGCATCTTCTGGGCATGTTGAGAGACATTCATTTTCTAGGATACCAGAAATGGAATGAATTATTCTGGTTAGAATAATCAGAATTATTGATGCCTCATGACTGCCCCGTGAGGACCTGAACCAGAGCAAACTGCAGTAACCAGAGATAGTCACCTTCCAAAATGACTCACTAGTTAGAAACTGTGCCTCCTTCATTTTCATTGAAAGGGAGTAAAGTCTCCAAAACATTGGCCCCTTGGACAAAATGAGTTAAAGGACTCAGGGCAGTGGAATCATTTAGCTAAAAAATTGACATGGACTCTCTGCTGTGAGAGTTTTACATTTTTCATGTCTCTGAGCTGTGGGACTCTGTTGCTTGTCCAAGTATCTCTTCATCTCCCCAAAATATGTCCAGCTTATTTTTTCCTTCAGCTACTCTTTCCCACCTCCCCACATCATTTCCAGATTGGCAGAGGACAGTCCGTGGCAATAGAATCTGCTCACCTGGCGTGCTTGGCGTCATGGTTACTCAGCACTGCCCTCTCTGGCCATTGTTACGATAGCACCACTTGGACGTCCTTTAGGAAGCTGCCATTTTGAAATAGGCAAGGCCCTGTAGGGCTTGGGATTGGCTGTCACTGAGCTAAGTGTGTGCCAAGGTGAGCACAGACAGGGACACTGTGGGGATCTAGCCTATCAGAGGAACAGAGAGGGCCCAAACCCCCTAACTGTTACTGCAGTGTATAGGGGGCGGGGCTACCCCCATTATTCTGGTCCAGTGGGGCCTTCACCTAAATCCACTTTTAGAACATGAAGCTTCAGATTTCCTTCCCTGGACAAAAGCTTTTAAAAACAAACACTGCATTAGACCTAATTAGTGATCCCATGAACTTCTGCATGATGTCTTTTTCTAGAAATGGCATCCTGTCCTCTCTTCAAACCGTTTTTTAAGAGCTTGTTTGTTCGGGCTCAGGAGTGAAGCTGCCTCTTGCAGCACCGCAGGGGAGGAGCACTAGAGGAGCATTTCCTTCCCGTTCCCCTTTTTCCTTCCTCGCACCCACTCCCCTGGCCCAGAAAAGCCCTCGTTAGCCTCTAAGCCCATAACTTGCATTTGCACAGGGGCTACTGGAAATTGGGCCTAAACGATTGAGCCACTGCCACCTGCCAGTGTAGCTGGCCCCACCCCCGTCACAGTGCCGCATGCTGGAGAGTGGGCTGTCGTTCTGCAGAGCCTGCAAGGGCATTTGAGGGAAGCGACTGGGAGTGCTTTCCAGGCCGGGTGCCACGCTCAGAGGCGACAGTTGAAAGGGAACTAGCACAAGGACCCATGCTCATCCGTGCCCTTAAAGGGCCCAGCTGAGGTCCCAGGGGCGCCGTGGCAGGCTGGCTGTGTCCAGTGTTGAGGTGCACATCAGGGAAAAGGGAGCCAAAGAACCAAGGATGCTCGGTGAGGATTTTTAATTGTTTTAACCAAAGCCAAAGCCTACAAATACAACCTCTCTGCCAACAGGATCTGTTTGGGTAGGAACCCTAGCTAAAACAAACGGCTCAAGGCTTCTGAGAGGGAGTTATGGGACACTGGACTGGCTGGGCTGACAAACTTTTTAAAAGATAAGACTTTGCCCTGGGTCCGGTTGCCGGATTTAGCAAATAAGATAAAAATAGGGCATACCCAGTTAAATTTGAATTGTAGATAAACAAGAAATAATTTTTCAGTATATATATGTCCTAGATATTGGCTGGGACATATATATATACACATACACACACTAAAAAATTATTTGTTGTTTATCTGAAATCCAACTGCAGCTAGGTGTCCTATATTTTATCTGGCAACCTTACTCCTGGGGAACAGGTGTGGCCCCTTTTAAAAGCACCTCTTCTGTCGTCCCTCCCAATCTCTGCCTAGACTGAGGGAGTTGGGGGAGGGTCTCAGGGGAAAAGACCCTCCCATAGACTGTCAGTCACTTAATTAAGCCGAGAGAAAAACAAGGCCCTTTCCTGACCTTCGTTTTTTTTTTTAATGTACTATTTTATTGTCACTTTTATTATTCAATTTCAAAACCCTAATATGAGTGGAAAGTTACTCCTTTTGAATGAGAGTCGTGGGCGCCTAAGACCATTCCCTCTGCTTTCTGCCTGCCAGAAACCCCGGCTGCTTTCCCTGACTTATCCCTGTTTTGCCCCATTACCTTTATTTAATGAGGTTAATGAGTAACCTCTGCAAAAATCCAGCCAGAGAAACCTTGCCTCACATCTTTCCTCGGCCTTCTATCCCCCCTTCCCTGGTCTCTGCACTGTACCCACGTGCTCTGCCCCGTTCTCAGGAGGCGTAATGCTGCCTCGAAACCTGCTCCCCAAGACCCTGGCCAATGGGACTGCATTCTCCTCCCGTCTTCAGTGTTGTGCCCAGATCCACGTGCCTGTCAGTGTAGGTTTTTTTTTTTGGGGGGGGGTTTGCCTGTTTTCACTCTTTTCACAGCCAGGTCACCACTCCTGTCTGTCTCCCACCTCCTAAATACATACATGCATGCATACATACATGCATACTTTGCTGTCCCTCCCTGGAGCAGTGCACATTGGGTGTTTGGCCCTTGCTGGTCAGCACACAGACTTGGCTAAGTTAGATCACAGAATGTGCCCCTTGTCCTGAACTTTATTGTTTCATCATAATCAGACAGGAAGGGCTGTCTTCCAGCTGGAGTGCATGAATACTGAAGGCTCGTCTTTCCCAAGTTCCCAGTGGTCCCACTTTCCCAACTTTTCTCCCACCTGGCCATTGTCTCTTGGCTCCTAGAAAACTAGAGAGAATGACACTGAACTGTGGCCCAGCAACAGATTCTGGAAAATCATTTCCTCGGATCACTCTGCATAACAGAGACCCCATGGCCCGCAAAGCCCAAAATATTGACCGTCTGGCCCTTTGCAGAAAACGGTCTTCCAACCTCTGCTCTAGAACGGTGGTTCTCAGCCCAGCTCACACATAGGAATCCTTGGTGAGCTTCTTTAAAAATACCGACGCCTGTGATTATATCTGCACACCTGGGTGGAATGCAGACATCTGCGGTCTATAAGTGCCCCTCAGGTGATGCTGAAGCACAGTGAGAGTGGTTGTCTACACACTCTGGACGTGAGAAGGGAAAATTAAAGTGCACTGTGCCCCCCGCCCTTCCTCCTCCTCCCTACACTCCCCGTACAGGTGCACACGTGTGTGCGTGCGCACACGTGTAACTGCTCTCACACACACCTTTCCTACTCCCTGCCCTTCCCTGGGGGCCAGAAAGTTCCAGCTCTAGAGTCCTGCCCCACCCCCCAGCAAGACCCAGCCTACTGGAAAATAAGCAACATCTGGGAGAGCTAATGGCAGCCCGTGGCCTGCTGGAGCCGAAACTTGGCTTTGCTAGGATTTCTCCTTTTTGACTCGCTGAACATTGCCAGCTTTCAACTGGGTCTGTCCGGGAGTGTTTTCCAGAGCAGCTTGGAAATTCTCTCCTGCCTCTGCTTCCCACCCTTCCCCCAGCGTTACTCCTGCTCCCACAGTGGGGCCCGGGCACCCCTCCCACTGCTCAGCTGCTGAGACTCCCAGGTAAAGTTTGAACAGGGCACCATGTGACCCCAGAAGAAGTGTGGTTTCTTGGCGCTCCCGGCTTCTCTCTGAATATTTCTCATTTTTCTCCTGTAACCTTCACAACTTTTCCGCCTCCTGTTTTGCCATCTGGCGGCCTTGTCGGGCTCTTCGCACGAGAGAGGACTAGATGGCTTGTAGAGAAAGGGAAGGAGAGAGATCAGATATCGGGGGCTTTCTAGGGGTTTTCTAAAAATGTTAAATGAACTCCTGTTTTCACGCAGCACGCCGTTCCGGAAGGCGAAAGCCTTGTACGCCTGCAAAGCTGAACATGACTCAGAACTTTCATTCACAGCGGGCACCGTCTTCGATAACGGTGAGTCTCTCATTCCCTCGCAAACACACGGGGTGGGGGAGGGGGGACACAGATAAATAAATAACGGGCGTTTTCAAAGTTCCTACCAAGGAAAAACCTCAATAGAATGGGTAAGACCAAAAAAGAGTGTGTGTGTGTTTCTTTGTCTTTTCCCAAAATAAGACAGCAGCCACAGGGTTTCGGGCGGCGTTATGAGGAGTAGACAAGTATAATCAGCTCCTTGTTGAGTTGTTAGGACGTTAATTGAGATTGTGCCCGCAAGGGACTCAGCCCAGTACCCGGCAGTGGCTTTGGGAGGTAACACACATCACGTGTTTAAAATGGTGCTCAACACACATCAAGCATCAATATGTTGTTGTTGTTGTTATGACTGTCAGCGTCATCATCATTGTCATTGTCATCACATCTGTCTTAGAACAAAACCCCTGAGCCTGCCCGAGTTCACCATGGCAGTTTCGCCTCGTTAGCTAATACGTACGGCCCAGGCCTGGCTTTGGCTGGGCAGTCGGCACCACAGCTGACCTGCCGGACCCTGGCTGTACCCGTAGGGGCCTCACCTCCAAGCCGGAGCAGAAACAGGCGCCTGGGAACCAGCCCTTGGCTGCGCCCTTGTCCAAAGGGGCTGCCACGCTGCGTGGTTGGCCCTGCATCCGCATCCTCGAGGTGTCCCCAGGTGGACAGTGTGGGCATTGAGGCACACGCAAGCCTTGGCCTTCAGGGCCAGCAGGCGCGAGGGTGAGCAGGTGGCCTGCTGAGTCTGCAATCCCCTCTTTTGGTTCTCAAAGCCGACAGCCTTGCGTTTAAACGTTCGCTGCGTTAACTCTGATGCGGGCCCTTTTCAAATCAGAGTGCACAGCCAGCCCGCCCAGCCGCCTCTACCGTCGGCAGCTGGTGTTTCTGGGCCCCGGCAGACCGCAGGCGCAGTGGGCCTGCTGGAGCCCGTCCAAAGCCATGTCACCGGGGAGTGTCTTCTGCACAGGCCCAGGTGGGGGAGTCCCAGCCCTGCCACAGCATGACACAGCTCTCTCGGCAGACAAGCCAGAATGGGCTGCATGGCTCAGGCTTCTGGGCCCCGCTCTGTCGGCCGGGGAGGGGCTTCTGCCTGCACGTGGGCAGACTCGGAGAGACTCCTTCATTTACAGGTGAATCCGGGTCCTGCAGGTCTGCCCTCTGAGTCCCAATTCACTGTTCACATGGGCAAGGGAACACCCTGTTCCCATCAGCTATTCACCCCGACAACACGGAGGACCCCCGATCCCAGGGACAGAATTGGTTTAAACTATCAAACGGCACATGCATGCTTGTGTGTCTTATTTGTGACTCCTTTTGATGAGTGCAATCTTCTTTTTTTTATTAATAAAAAGAAGATATTGAGATAGCCACACGGCATACGCTTTACCCATTTAAAATGTACAATTCGGTGGTTTTTAGTATAGAGTTGTGTGGCCATCACCACCATCTAATTCTAGAATATTTTCATCGCTCTGAAAAGAAACCCTACACCTTTAGCAGTCACACCCCGTTTATCCCTGACCCTCCTCCATCTAGCCCAAGGCAACCACTAAATCTACTTTGCCTCTGTACCTGCTCTGGACATTTCATATAAATGAAATTATACGAAATGTGATCTCTGCAACTGGCTTCTTTCACTTTGCATAATGTTTTCGAGGTTCATCCATGATGTAGCATGTAGCAGAACTTCATTCCTTTGTATGCTCTACCAGCAATTTATTTAAATTCACTCATCAGTTGATGGACATTTCGATTGTTTCCACTTTATGGCTATTTGAATAATGCTCCTGTGAACATCTGTGTGTGAGTTTTCGTGAAGACGAATATTTTCGGTTCTCTTGGGGATGCACCTAGGAGTGAGATTACTGGGTTGGGACATGTGGTAACTCTGTGCTTAACTGTTTGAGGAAACGCCAAGCTGTTGTACAAAGCGCTTACACCATTTTCCAATCCTGCCTTCTCTCCTTGTTAAGTCTCCTTTTTCAAGTAGTTTAAATAGTTAACCAAAAAAGAGTGATTTTCGACTGCTGAGTCCTCTCCTTCCCAGCAGGGTGCCCTGCCTGGAAGGTTCTGTGACTGCTGCCTTCCAACTCTGCAGTTGTCACAAAGCCTGCACGTGAGGACAAACGAGAGCAGGAGAGAAGCTGGATTTAAGGAGTCAGAGTCTTCATCCGAACCTGCCCGGGCTCCCTACTGGGACTCATGGCAGGATTCGCTGACACTGGTTGGTTTTTAACCAGCAATGCCGGTGACCTTTCCAATTCCCTCAAGAGCAAAAGGCCAAATTAAACCTGAAAGAAAACACCTCCCAGTGTTTACTGGGCGGCAGCCGAAGATGGATCTGACAAAATGTTAATCCACTGTCTAGATCGGTTGGGCTGATAATATTTCACGAGGTCCTATATCCAGAGGAAAAGGCTTACATATACATATACCCTATGGCTCACCTCTCTTCGCCTCTATAGGAGAAATAGGGCAAATTCAGGAGAAAAAAAACTATTGCCATGTTAGGGAAGGGGTCTTTCTCCTTGGTCTAGGTCTTGTTAGTTTACTGCTGGAGATATTGGGTCAGGGCTATTTAACTTGGATGCTCTGTAGCTGTCAGATCAACTAATCAGAAGAAAGTGGACCCATGCGTGTGTGTCTGTGTGTGTCTGTGTGTGTGTGCGCACGTGCATGTGCACACACGCTTTTTTCTTCAGCATTAAGAAGAATGAATGAGGAGGAGGAAGAGGGAGGAGCACACAGAGGGGAAAGTCTGCTGTTTCGTAATGATTCATCTCTAAGCCTTTGGATTCCGGGGGCCCGTGTCGCGCCTCTGGAGTGGCTGCCGCTTGGTCAGCTCATGGACTTTGTGCAGCAGGGAACGCATGTGCAATACTTGGAAACAGCTCCCGTGCTGGCCCTTGCCAATCTACTAGGAAACTGTCCACTTCGCCAAGAGCACCGCAAACAGTAACTGGAAAGCGAGATAACTCGTGTTCTCGGGAACATTAGTCATCTGGAAGCAACATGATTAGTGCTACCTGGAAAATGCATGTGGCAGTCACTAAAATTGGGTTCTGGGGATACTTTTATCAAGGTCCGCGATGAGCCGGATCCACTGATTCCCGTGGTTCACGGTGCAGCGCCAGGCAGGCCTGTCCCCAGGTTGCTTTGTTCGTAGAGAACATCCTCTCCAGGAAGGCCCTCCGAGCTGCCCAGGAAATGGGGTTACAGGAGAGCTCCTCAGGGCGCGTCCGTCAGCCACTCCTCTCAGCCATCGCCACTGCGACACTCAATCCCAGCCCAGCTCCACCCCTCATCTGGGCATCTCTGCCAGCCACCTAAGAGGTCTTGTCCCCATAGCCTGTTCTTTATACAGCAGCAAGAGGGATCTTTGCAAAATGGAAATCATATCATCTTATTGCCCTGCTGAAAATCCTCCAGTGGCCTCCCGTTGCTCTGGGCGTTACCTACAAGGCCCTCCATGGCCCAGCGTCGGCCCTGCTGACCTCCTGTCACCCTCAGGTTACACACTGCAGCCGCACGGGCCTTCATGTTCCCAAGCAGGGTCAGCAAACTATGACCTGCTGGTCCGATCCAGCCTGCCACCTGTTTTTGTAAATAAAGCTTTCCTGGAACACAGTCACCTTTGCATTTTTGTCTACGTATCATCTGTGGCGCTGCAATGGCAGAGCTGGGTCGAGAGACACGTTTATTATCAGGCCCTGTAAGAAACACGCGCAGAGCACTGTTCTCAAATGACACCAAGCGTTTCCCCATCTTAGGGCCTTTGAACTGCATTTCCCACCCACTGCAAGGCTGGCCCCTTTGGATACTTTAGGTTTTAGCTTCTTGAGCTCCTTCCCACCCGCCCACATCCCTGTCCCAGTCTGGCTTTCTCCTCTATCACTACCTAAAACTACATGCTTGTTTACTGATAGATTGTCCCTACTCGAGAGCAGAATCTCGTCTGCTTGTTCTGTGCTCTGCACAGGGACCTAGCACAGTGTCTGGGACATGGTAGGTGCCCAGTAAGCATTTATGAAATGAATAAATGCGCTTTGGCTACACAAGGGTCTGTGCCTCTTCCCGTTAGGGCTTCTGCCTGGGCCAGGCAGCCATCAGAGATCTTAGTCACAGACTTGCTCCTTGTCCACAGTGAGCAAAGGAGGGGAGAGGGCATGAGTTGCATGCGCAGGGGCAGGGGGTGTTTGGGGTGTAGCTGGGAGAAAGTGGCTGGCAGGAAGCACACCCATGTCAGCAGCAGCTTATATTTATTATATGCTTGCTGGGCTGGTGAGCCGCCCGGGCGGCTTGCTGCAACACCATTCGTGTTTTTTATACCACATTGGACGCCGGTGCAATGCAACCCGGCGAGCACTCGCTCGCTGAGCATCTCCGATGGTCAGAGCCCTGGGCCCAGCAACAGCAGTAGTGGTTCAGCTACAGACCCCGGGGTCAGGTGTCCTGGGCCCTGATTCACCTCCATCATCCACCAGCTGTGTGATTTGGGGCAAGACCTCTCTGAGCCTCAGTTTATCATCAGTAAAATGAAGATGATCGCAGAATCAATTCTGTAGTCATTCTGAAGGGGAAAGGCAGGGGCTCATGAGGGTCAAATTAATCAGTGTAGCTGAAACTCTGAGCACTTAACAGCTCCGAGCATTTTGTTAAGTGTTAGCTTGCATCATCATTCTCAGGGGTGTTACTGAATGTTGGCTAGCCAAGGAGTGCTATAATACTAACCAAAATGCGCTAAAAAAACTAGATAGAGACGCGAAGCTTATCGGAAGTGAGCAGCGTATTAATAGGACCCGTTGACGGGTGGGTGTGCTGTGAGCATCCCAGGAGTCTAGAGGAGGGAGCAGGCAGAAGGGATTCCTTGGAAATATTTAGGAAGGACTTGGGGCTTCAGCCAACCCTTTAAAGTGTGAGGATGGACGGGAAACGAGCCAAGGGCAAGAAGGGAGAGCATGGCGATGCCTCCCTCCTGTCAGTTAACGGGAACTGGCATCTGAATTCTCATTACCATCTTTGCCGCAGAGGTATTTGGGCCCAGAAAAGTCAGAGCCCCGAACTTTCTGTGAATTAGTTAAAAAATACAGGTTCCTGGGCCCCATGCCCATAGTTTCTGCTTTCATTGGCTTGCCATGGGGCCCAGGAATCTGCAGTTTTAATGAAGCGTCCAGCTGATTCTGGTGCAGGTGGCCTGGGACTGTCCTTTAACGAACTCTGACTTGAAGCCTCCAGGGAGTCAGCAGTCGGACCCAAGACTGCCTCGTCCCCTGCTGTCCCACACCTCTCGGCCTCCGGGTTCAGAGGGCCTCCCTCGTCCCCCTCCTCTTCTCCCCTCAGTCTGCAAATTCCGTTTCTAATGTTGCTGCCTCAGGAATGGCGCTGTGTTTGAACAGCTGGCCCGGGAGGGAGGACGTCTGAAAGAGATGGACTACATACATGCAGCCAGTACAGTCACAAAAACTCAATCAAGGGCTTTGCTCTCTAGCGGAAAAGGTCTTTTTTTGTTTGGTTTGGTTTGGTTGGCTTCTTCCTTCTACGTCTTTTAATTGGGGCAATGGGTTTGATTTGTTTTCTTTGACTCTAAACACTGGAGGCTCCCTGAAGCTTAGGTGAGTGTCAAGACCAGCCCCTGACCCAGGTCACTGGGAGGGAGTGTTGCTGACCAGTGTCTGGTCAGGTGACACGGGGTTTCCTAGCGACGAACGGTGGAGCACTGACACTGTGCTGAGTGCTTTATCCACGCCGGCTCCGGTAATGCGCTTAAGAATCCACGGAAGGGGAGAGAGTTTTATTGTCGCCACTTTGCAGGTGCAGAAACCGATGCGGTCTTGGCAGCTTCAGCCAGATGGATGGGCAGAGAGCAGGGGGATTTGGGTGTCATTGACATTTAAGGGTGGTGTGGAAGGGCTTTGGTAGTCGGAGAGGCCAGGCTGCCTTTAAGATATATGTGTTGTTCCCAGACACCTCTCCCCCACGCTCTTCCTTATGAGGGTTCATGTTGTCATGCGTCCACAGTACCCTTGCTGCTTTGGGTTTGCTCCTGAAGCCTGTGGAATTGTGCAAGGACTGTGGAGGGGAGCTATTGAATAACAGATGTCTGACCTTGTCTTCCCCTAAGGAAGCGGTCAAGGTCTACACAAGTTCGACACTGCTCTTCTATAAGCCTCAAGCTCTGTTCTCTTGCTGTCTCCCCTTTGCTTCCTTTGGTTTCTGTTCTTGATTCTTTCCCTACAAACTGAAACTAGAATTACAGTGTGACGGTGGGACGGAAGTGCTTTCTAAAACAAGCTCAGGAAGTCACTTAAGTGGCCCAGGAAGGGAATAGGGGAGAATTGATTCTCTTCCAACAATCTTGGAAAATTGGAGTTGTCCTAATACATTAAGAATAATGCCCTGCCTCTCCGCAGAGTGATCTGCGTATCTGCAGCTCCCAGGCACAAACAACTCCCACCTCCTCGGTCCCATGATTCCTTCTCTCTTCCTTCCTGCTACTGACTGCTTTGCACACTCAGCTGGATTTCGTATAAGCTTTATAATATCACGGTGGTTTCCAGGGAGATGGATTTCCCAAAAGTGGATGGTGGATGTGGTTTCACAAAAGCAGATAGATTCTTTGGATATTGAAAAATCAAAGGGGCAGAAATTTTGAAAGTTGCAATAGAGGAAGAGGATGGGTTTCAGACTCACATGTAGGGGAGAACAGAAAAAAAACCTAAGAGGGTTTGGGCGAAACAGAGAGGCGCTATTCAAAGGGTGTAAAATGACAAGAAACACGCACACACACACAGGGAATTTGCACGGAAATTAGAAGCAGAGGGTAGGGATTTGAAGGGAGGTAAACTTTATGATTAGAAGCTAGATATCTTTAAGACTAGTTCTTTGCGGTCCTCCGTGAACACTACACTTCGTACCTACTTGAAACTGAGTAGGTGGGTCAGTGGGTATGTGGATGCATGGATGGATGGACGGACCACAATTGTTGACCTATAACCTGAAAAGTAGAAATCTGGCATTTGTTTATAGTTTAAACCAGGAACTTTGGAAGTTCGTGAAACCCCTGAAACTGTATGTAAAATTTTGAATGTCCATATCTATTTCCCTTTCTGTTGTGGAGAAAGTTCAGAACAGCCTTCATCAGAAGGCTTATAGCCACAAAAGGTTAAGAGCCTCTGTTTAAAAAAAAAAAAAAAAAAGTCCTAGAATCGTGTTACCTAACAAGGGATTGCGTTCATCCTTCAAACTTCCTCCGTGTACACACACACACACACACACACACACACACACAGCCACCTCCCGCCAGGTCCCTAACGTCATCTCTTCTCATTCGCTCTCCTTCCTGTACAGTTCGCCCGTCTCAGGAGCCCGGCTGGTTGGAGGGGACTCTGAACGGAAAGACTGGCCTCATCCCGGAGAACTACGTGGAGTTCCTCTAACCGTGGGCCCCAGCGGGACTGCTGAGCTTTCCGTGGTATCCATGACAACTGCTGATTCGGGTGTCGTAGGCCATTTCCCTCTGCCACTGAGAACGGGCAGCGTGACTAGCTCCCTGTTGCTGCCCGTGGGCACGCACTACATCTCTGTGAACTCTGGTGTCGCCCATCCCCGCGATCATCTCAGCCCACCCCCCGGTGACACGGCGCCAAACAGAAGGCAATCAGCAGAGGAGGCCGTGTGATTGTGACAACCGAGAGAAAGGCTCGCAAAGCCATTCTCTCACGGGTGCCCTGACCAGGGAGCACTCATTTTGTTTCAAGGGTCGCCCAAAGCCCCAGCCTTGTGAAAGAGGAAGTAAGGTTGATCAGTAGTTCCCGAGAGCACAGGCTGAGGCGTGGCTCGGTCTGGCGGGGCTGGGCGAAGATCCAGTGCGGGCCCATCGCTTTTGTTTACGGTAGACGCTCTCTCTACCCCACCTCTAAATACTTGAGACCCACCACGCTCCAGGCAGCTAGGTCTGTCTGTGTGCATGCAGGACGAAGAGGGGTGACCGTGGTGTTCGGGTGTTTGCGTGAGATCCAATCTCTCACCATCTCCGCAGCCGCCCCGGCCATCAGCAGAACTCAGTCCAGGCCTCTCATGCATGGGGGAGCACCCCTCGCCCCGCCCCACTTCCTCCTCCCCGGCTAGGAACTTCTCTGCCACTTAGGGCTGCCTTTGCCTGGTAACCACGGCAACCCAACCTACTCTCAAACCAGACCAAACCAAAAAAAAAAAAAAAAATACTCTCTTCGCATGACACATTCTTTTCAACCCCCTTTTGGTAGTTTTTATTAAATGGTTTTCCAACAACCCGAAGCAAAAAAATCAAGGAACTAGGCTGGTCTACTTGGGGCAGACAGGATAGCAGCTGGGAACTGTTCCCTTCCTGATGAATTTCAACAGCATCAGGATATATTTGGAGCAAACTCCAGTAACCTCTTGAGATTCTACCACATACGGGCTTAATATTTCTGTTCTTCTGTGCAACTGGTGTTTGCTTTCTAGAGGGTAAGATGCCACCTCCCTGTGGGTGACTCTGTCCCTTTATCTGGCAGGCTTCCCCATGTCCCGTGTTCACTCATCCTTGCCCCTGCCTGCCTCCAAGCCACCACTGACCAGCCCCCTTGCCCTGCTCCAGGCTGCCGAATACCAGTGGGTGCCCTGGTGGTTTTCAAGGATGATTCCTGGGCTAACCCCACCACCTATCGTTTAAAGGACATCTGTGTTCACTGCCACTCAGAAAAAGGGAATTCTCAGCCTTTCAAGGCATGAGACTCACATACGCTGTTGTGATTCAGGAAGACACCCAAAGGTCGGGGCCTGGAGGGTGGGATGGTTGCCTTCTAAGAAAGGGAATTTTCTGGTCCAAAGGGTCTATGTCTCGGGGAAGACTGCCTCGGATGTGGAAGTTCTTGCCTGGACGTTTCGAATTCACCCGGCTTCCAAAGAGCAGAGTCATCGGTCATCCTCCACGTGTGACTGTTCTTGCGAGAGTGACTGTGGACAAACCATGGGCCGATGGGACCGTCGAGCTACCCGGGAGCCCCTCGGACGGCAGCCTTGCTCCGGAGAGTGTTTCCTGCTTCTGGAATTCCTCCTGAGGGAACTTCAAAGAAGAAAAGAAAAACTTGAATTGTGTTGAATTACTGTATCTTTTACATTTTTTTTTGGAAAAGATGAACTTGTAAATAGAGTGATTTGAAATACTATATGGCAAAGTTTTATATTTGATATTCTTTAAGCTGGTTGCTCCACACATTTAGGCTTTGATTGGTGGATAGGTGGGTTTGAAAGGGGGAGAGAGGAGGCAAGGTTGAAGAGAGTCAAGGTCTTTGTCCCCTCTCTGGCCTGGAGGAGGAGGACGTTCCTGTGCTCACTCTCTGTTGGTTCTTGCTGGTGAGTGTGACAGATGGATGGTGTTCAGTCTTTATCCACGTGTGTTTTTGATCACTCTTTGGGCTTTGGATTTGGAGATGGAAAGAGCATCATTAGGCAATGAGTTTTCCAGAAAACTCCTACTTAGTAAGATGAAGCTCAGGATCTCAATAGGTGGGGCCAGGGTTAGATTTTTTAGTTTTTCTTCTCAGGTGTATTTCTTGGCGCCCGACAAGGTCAGGACAGAAGGAGATGGAACAATTGTTGTGCTCCTCGCTTCTTTTCTCCACATCTTCTAAGGCTTTATAAATGATGGCAAGCTAGTCTGCAAATTCTGTGTGCATCTGTAAGTTCTAAAAATAATAATAATAATAACTAGCTCCTTATAATCTTTAGTTCTTGATCTGCTGCTGCTTCCCCTTTTCCTAGACATGTTTATGCCTTTCCCTTCCACCTCCAGCTTCCCTGGAACCCCCAGATAAGAAAAAAGTCTCCAGGAGGAATGTACACATGGTGCCATTATACTTTTAAAGGTGGCTCTGGAGTTATCAGGGGTTCCGAGTTGTGATTCACTGTTCAGTTTCTCAGCCCGAGGGTTCTACAGCTGTTATGCAGGAACTCACCCAGGAGCAGGCAACCTGTTACCCTTGAATCAGGGAACAAGAAGGAAGAAGGGGCAAGACCAAGACAGGACTCCAGGAACCTGTTGCTGAGAACCCAAGAAGAAAGGCGGTACACTAACAGGGTGGGCCTGCTCCCTCTGTACTTGGGAGCAGCACGCTGGGGCATGGGGACCGAGGGGACGAGCATTCCTGTACTGTTGTGCTTCCTGTACAGAAAGAGCACAACAGGCTTTTAACACACTTGATGTTTTCGGTTGTCATCTGCCCCATCAGAAGCCTACCTGGAGCTCACGGAGAGGAATAGAAGGCCGAGATCCTCGCTTTGGGAGCTTCCTCGCCGAAGCGCACCTGCGCACACTTGGCCCCAGCGTGACTCCCCGGAGGCACGTCCCTCCCTCCCGAGTTAGCCCTGATTTGAAGCCAGAAGGAAACAGAGCTGCCACCAATGGGATCTTTTAGATAGACTCCTTCCCAGCTTCCCTGTTGGCCATGCTGGGCCTGTGACAGGTGGCTGCTCTGTCTCCCTTTGCCCAGCCAAGCTCCCGTCCTCCCACTAGCTGCAGAACTGGAGAAACCATTCAGAATAGGAGCCAACAAGTGGGAAGGAACTTGAAGCCTAAAAATAGATTTTACCCTCTCCACGATCCACACCCCCACCCCTCACTCTCTCTGCTTGAATAGGGAACTTTGGGGCAGAGTAGAATGAATTGGGTCTCAGGGGGGAAGACCATTTCCCAAGAGCCTCGAGTTTCCTTTGCAAGGCCCTGGGACCAGGTACCCAGAGCTGGAACCCTTTAGGGATAGTAAGATCAGTCTCTCCTGTAGGTTGCCCACAGAATTCCGTGGCTAGAGAATGCCATGCCATGCAAAGATAGCTGGTTTCACATCCCTGTCCCCAAGCAAGTAAAACTGTGACTTGCTCAAGGCTAAAAAGGTAATCTCTCCTGTTTTGGAAATTAACGTATAGGATGGGCCCTACATGGTGCAGCTGTCCTTGGTATCCTAGGATTGGAGCCAATTTTCGGCTCAGCGTGTTTAGTATTTCTACAGCCAATATGTGTTTTCTTACGTCAGACCAAACCATCTTTTTCAATGTCATTTCAGTTCATCTCTTTTTGCTGGGTGCTTTTTGGACAGAGAGGCGAAGAGAGAAAATGAGTAGTCAAGTCCTGCCAGACTGGCATCGGTAGGACAGAGCCATGCTATGCTAGTGACAGGGTCACTTCAGGCACTTGCGCAGGACTCCAGAGTTGTGGGTGCCGTACCTGTGGCTTGAGGGGAAGTCTTTCTATCAACTGGGTTCACGTCTCCTGAAAGTGGCAGCCCCAGCCACACGAAAAGTTCTGTCTTGACGACAGAGGCCCCCAAAGCATCCATGATTGAGGGGTAGGGAAGCAGACAGAAGCAGCCCAAAATGATCTGATTCGTGACTGCCTAGCGGCACCTTTCATTTCTGGCTTCTGCTTCCAAAAGCAAGTCTGGATCACCGAGTTTTGCAGACATGGGACTCCCAGGTACACCAGCGGCCACAATGGCACCCAGAGTTTGCCCTGGTATGGAATGTGTTATGAGTGACCCAATTACCCAAGTAGGCAGCCAGGGTTGAGAAAACCAACAGCCTCTAAGCTGCCTGATTTTAAAAGGAATGTCCTAGCTGCTCTCTGTCTAGGGAGTTACCTGTCATCTCTGGCAAACCTGACAATAATCAGTTACCTCGACAACCCTGACCCACGTCCCTTTTAAAGTTAGCAGGGTGTCCTCTTACACACCCTGTGCTGGTGTTTAAAAAATGTGTCTTGTCGTGCTCACTGCGTTTGACAGCCACGCCGATCTGCTGGGTGCTGCACCACTTCTCTGTAATTGTAGCATCAAAATGACAATAGTGGCAGAGCAGTGAACCTTGCACAATCCCACGGCATGCCTGAGATAAGACTCCAACAAGTAATAATTAACTTTTTCCCTTTTGCCACCCACATCACTTGTCTAAGTAAAGAGCTTCCCAGAGTGGAGGGAGAGGCCATATAGAGAATCCAGATGTCACTCAGAGCCAGTCCTTGCTGGGATGTGGTCTTCAAATAGAAGCACCTGTATTCTTGGGAGAGAAAGTATTGGATGTAAAGTAACACCAGGACCGAGAAAGAGAAAGGTGAACCATAGTGAGGAAATTTGGATTTTTTTTTAAAAAGAGGGATCAATAGTGTTCTTAATAAGGAGAAAAAACACTCAGAAAAAAAAAATTGCAACTAATATTTTTGCACAAGTTTTGCAGGATATTACACAATGAAAACATCTTTCAAGGTGAAGTGCTTGAGACAATAAAGACTTAACACAGTCCTAGACCTGTGTAAGGGTAGCAAATGCTGTTGTGTCAAAATTCGCTTTCGTGTAGTCAGTGAGAACCACAGTGTTAATAACCAAGATGTCAGAGTTACCTGGAGCAGTCCCGGAGAGGCTAAGGCACTCTGCACCTTTCTACATCAACGACTTCAACATAGTTGTCCAAACAGACATTGATAAGCAGCTTTCTTGAGTATCCAGATACCAGAACCAATCTTGTATCTGAAAGTATACATTGATGATTCTAAAGTATATATGTATTCGTATGTGTTTGTGTGTGTGTACAGCGCATATTTACATAAAGACAAAGACTCGTAGAGAGGCCCGCATGAGCTGGCAGTTGATGAGCCTTTGTAGCCTTTCAGATCTGGAGGTTGAGAATTAGGGAAATGAGAGAGGCTGTTGATTGCCTATCAAAATGATCAAAGATGTAAATTAAGTGCCATTTTAAAACTGTGTTCATATTTATGGAATGGTTTACTATCTGCGGCTATGTTCCCTATTAACTTATTTAAAGTCATGTTGAAAAAAATATCAAACCCATAAATGCTTAGTAGGTAATGCTAGGCTAGTGTTCAAAAGCACTCTAAAAGACAACTTTGTCCATATTTTGGAAAAGAAAATATTTGCATGTTTAATTCATAATCTAGGCTACCTTTGAGTATACTGTAAAGTGCTGTGTGATATAATATCAGTAAAGTACTTATAAAATGGCACTTTAATGTTTAATTTTAAAAAATCATAAATAATGCACTGTTTTAAACTTCAGTATTGACTATTGACTGGTGCATAGAATCCAATCCCATAATTAAAAAGTAATCTGTGACTAGAATAGAACTTGTTCCCTGTTATTAGAAAACAGTTTTGCCATGTTCAGGCTTTTTTTAAAAAAAATATGCTTTTGTGTCACTAAATATATCTATCTATAAAGAAAATACAATTTCTGTTGAGTGACCTCTGAAACTTGGCTTTCTTACATTTGGTTGGTTCATGTGACAATTGCCATGAAATGAGTGGAAGTATGATTTTGAATTAAATGATTTTTCCATTTGGTGGTATATTTGTTTCTTGAGTTTCTGACAGTTTTGACCCAATACATATTTTAATATTTCTTCAAACAAAGCATATATCGACCATGAACAGAGGTCACAAGTCTAGGCTCCTGCTTTTATTGGTGACAACCACAGCGCCAATTTTGGATGAGCTCTGAGAAGTTTTATTTCTGCTCAGGAAGAGGTCAAATGCCCATAAACTTGAGAATGGGCCAATCAGGCATATTAATGAGCCCAAAGGCATCATATTCCACGTAACATTTCTGACTCCATCTCTTAGAATACATAGTTTATTCTTCCCAAATTTGATTTTCTGCTTAGCTGTTTTCTGGAACTTCATGAACACGGTATAAAATACTGGAAGAGCCAGAACGTAGGCAGTCCCACCGCCCAGCCGGTTCCTAAGCCAGTAGTTCTGGACTCGTTACGGGTTGTCCTGGGCCGAGCCTTATCGCTGGGTTTTCACACTCACCATCGGCCACCCCCTTCCAGATTCTGTCTGGGTTGCAGCCTGGGCCCAGGTTAGCAGGGATCTCCCAGCTTCTGCTGTGAGCACAGGGGCCCACGGCTGTGCTCAGAACAGGGAGTCTTGGGGGGACCAGGGCTCCAGATTGAGGGTGAGGCTTCTGGCCTGCTCTGCTTGCTTGGGGAGAGGAGGAAGAGATATGAGGCTCACCTGGTGCCTGGCTCTAAGGGGGGGGGGGGCGGCTGTCTAAATGTGTGGGTCACACGCGGGCTGCCTGGGTTGTCCCCCTTTGCCGCTCACGGACCTGGTTTGCCCCTGGGGATGGCACCTGCCGCCCTCCCCACCTGTACAGCTTCCCGAGCCTTCCTACACGTGTGGGGTCACTCTGTACATGGGGGAGGCTGAGTACGGGACACAGGTGGCCCTGATGCCACCATGGAGAAGAGGACATGGGTGTGGCGTGTGTTCGTATCTCAGCTGCCTCCTCAGCGTTTCCAACAGGCTTCCCGGTCACTGCACCTTTCATGAGATTTTCATTTTCGTTTTACTTTCAGCAGCCACTCGGAGCAGGGCCGAGACTGTCACGTCCTATGGTTTGGTCGGTATTTGTCACTTGTCAGTTCTGACTGCGTGATTAGCACCTTGATAAGAAAGGGACTTGACTGACAGTGGGAATTAAGGAACCGGTAGACGATGGGTGCGATGGATGACTTTCTCGGCTCCCAAACGTGCTTGCCTGCTTTCTTGACAGTGAAGTCCTGGGTCTCATTTCTTCTCAACTTTTTTTCTCAGCCTCCACTCACATCCCGCACGTCTCTCCTACCCAAGTGTGTCAATGTCGTTGGCTTGCCCTGCTTTTAATAGCACCAAGCTAAGCTGCAACTAATTAACTCTGCTGGGCTAGTCAGTATTGGCTGACTCAGGCCTGCACAGCAGAGGACTGTCACCTACATGGGGGCCGCTCAGGGCG
>VSMD01083611.1:0-20035 GCA_008750895.1 Mirza zaza | reverse complement strand
AGAAATTAATTGGCCAACTAATATATATAGAAAAAAAATTAGCCGGGCATGGTGGCACATGCCTGTGGTCCCAGCTACTTGGGAGGCTGAGGCAGCAGGATTGCTTGAGCCCAGGAGTTTGAGGTTGCTGTGAGCTAGGCTGACTGACGCCACGGCACTCACTCTAGCCTGGGCAATAAAGTGAGACTATCTCAAAAAAAAAAAAAAAAAAAAAGTAAATAGGCAAATGTTATAAAACTGGATTGTGGGGCGGGCACGGTGGCTCACACCTGTAATCCTAGCACTCTGGGAGGCTGAGGCGGGAGGATTGCTTGAGGTCAGGAGTTCAAGACCAGCCTGAGCAAGAGCAAGACCCCCGTCTCTACTAAAAATAAAAAGAAATTATCTGGACAACTAAAATTATATACAAAAAATTAGCCGGGCATGGTGGCACATGCCTGTAGTCCCATTTACTCGGGAGGCTGAGGCAGGAGGATTGCTTGAGCCCAGGAGTTTGAGGTTGCTGTGAGCTAGGCTGACACCACAGCACTCTAGCCCAGGCAACAGAGTGAGACTCTGTCTCAAAATAAATAAATAAATAAATAAAATAAAATAAAAAAGAAAACTGAATCGTGGTGATAGTTTACCAATTCTATAAAGTTACTAAGAATTATTAAAATGTACATTTAAAATTGGTGAGTTTTGTGATATGTATTGGTACCTCAATAAAATGTTTTTTAAACAACATGTGGCCGGGCGTGGTGGCTCACGCCTGTAATCCTAGCACTCTGGGAGGCTGAGGCAGGAAGATTGCTTGAGCTTAGGAGTTTGAGACCAGCCTGAGCAAGAGCAAGATCCCATCTCTACTATAAATAGAAAAAAATTAGCCAAACAACTAAAAATAGAAAAAATTAGCTGGGCATGGTGGCAAGTGCCTGTAGTCCTAGCTACTCAGGAGTCCTGCTGAGGCAGGAGGATCACTTAGCCCAGGAGTTTGAGGTTGCTGTGACCTAGGCTGATGCCACGGAACTCTAGCCAAGGCAACAGAGTGAGACTTTGTCACACACAAAAAAAGAAAAAAACCAGAATGTGTCTCACAACCTAATTACTTTTATATATATAATATAGTACAGAATGGCTCAGACACTTTAGAGTTTTATTATCTTGGAGAATTTCATTTATCACTATAAGCTTTAGTTTCCTCAATTATAAAATGGAGAAAATATTAGCCTCTGGGTGAAATTATGAGGGTTAAGTACAGTTTTTATCAAGAGTCGACCATATACTACACAAAGGTTAAATTCTTTTTTTTTTCCATTCACTTACAACTTATAGTTGTAACACACTTTGAGTATAATCTTGAAAGCTATCACTTACAAAACTTTGTCTCTCTGAAACATGTATGTTTTTAAATTTATTTTTAATTATTATGGGTACGTAAGAGTTTTATATATTTACAAGGTACACATGCTTTGATGCAGGCATACAATGCAAATTAATCAAATTAGGGTAATTGGGGTATTCTCAAACATTTATCATTTGTGTTAGGAACATTCAAATTCTGTTATTTTTTTAATTTTTCTTTTTCACAACAATCTATATATTTTCATCTATCAGTTATTTTAAAGTATGCCCTAACTTATCGTTGCTTATACTTTGTAGTGCTATCAAATATTGACATTCTACCTAACTGTATTTTTGTACTCATTAACCACCCACAGTTTATCCCCCTCTCTCTGCTACCCTTCCCAGCCTATGGTAACTATCACTCTATTCTCTGTCTCCATGAGATCAGTTGTTTTACTTTTTTTTAATTAATTTTTAATTTTTTTCTTTTTCTTTTATTGCTCAAGAAACCGAAATCTAAGATCAATTGTTTTATTTATTTATTTATTTTTTTTTTTGAGACAAGAGTCTCACTTTATTGCCCAGGCTAGAGTGAGTGCCGTGGCGTCAGCCTAGCTCACAGCAACGTCAAACTCCTGGACTCAAGCAATCCTGCTGCCTCAGCCTCCCAAGTAGCTGGGACTACAGGCATGTGCCACCATGCCCGGCTAATTTTTTCTATATATATTAGTTGGCCAATTAATTTCTTTCTATTTATAGTAGAGATGGGGTCTCGCTCTTGCTCAGGCTGGTCTCGAACTCCTGAGCTCAAACGACCCGCCCACCTCGGCCTCCCAGAGAGCTAGGATTACAGGCTTGAGCCACCGCGGCCGGCCAGATCAATTGTTTTAATATTTAGCTCCCACGTGTAAGTGAGAACACATGAGATTTGTCTTTCCGTCCTTGGCTTATTTCACTTAACGTAATGTTTGCCAGTTCCAGCCATTTTATTGCAAATGTCAGGATTTCATTTTTATAGCTATATAATATTCTCTTATAAATATGCACCACAATTTCTTTATCCATTCATCTGTGGGTGGAGACTTAGGTTGATTCCAAGTATTAGCTATTGTGAATAGTACTACAATAAACATGGGAGTGCAGATATCTTTGATACACTGGTTTCCTCTATTTTGGATATATACCTAGCAGTGGGACTGCTGGGTCATATGATAGTTCCATTTTTGGTTTTCTGAGGAACCTACATACTGTTCTCAATAATGATTACACTAATTCACATTCCCTGTAACAGTGTACGAGGGTTCCCCTTTCTCCACATCTTTACCAGCATTTGTTATTGTCTGTCTTTTTGAAAAAAGCCATTTTATAGCCTAACCATGAGTGAGACTCTGGATCTACAAGAAAACAGAAAAATCAGCCAGTATGTGGCACATGCCTATAGTCCTTATATGCTCAGGAGGCTGAGACAGCCAGATTGCTGGTGCCCAGGAGTTTGAGGTTGCTATGATGAATAAGACCCTGTCTCAAACAAACAAACAAAATGCCTTTTAACTGGGGTGAGATGGTATCTCATTGTAGTTCTGATTTCTAGTTCTCTGATGACTGATGCTGAAGATTTTTTTAATATACCTGTTTGCCATTTGTACGTATTCTTTTCATAAATGTCTATTCAGATTTTTTCCCAATGTTTTAATAGGATAATATGACTTTCTCCTATAGTGGTTGCAACTCCTTACATATTGTTATTAATCCCTTGTCAGATGGGTAGTTTGCAAATATTTTCTCCCATTCATTGGGTTGTCTCTTTACTTTGTTGACTGTTTCTTTTGTTGTAAAGCTTTTTAGCTTGATGTTATGCAATTTTGCTTTGGTTGCCTGTGCTTTGGAGGTACTACTCAAGAAATCCTTGCCCACAGCAATGTCCTAAAGCATTTTCCAATGTTTTCTTTTAGTAGTTTCATAGTTTCAGGTCTTAGATTTAAGTTTTTAATCCATTTTGATTTTTATAAAAAAAAATGTGGCAAGAGATAAGGGTCTAGTTTCATTCTTCTCGATATGGATAACCAGTTTTCCCAGCACCATTTATTGAACAGACTGTCCTTTCCTCACTGTATGTTCTTGGGTCCTTTGTCAAAGACAAGCTAACTATAGATATGTGGATTTTTTTCTGGGTTCTCTATTCTGTTTCATTAGTCTATGTATCCATTTTTATGCCAGTACCATGCTCTTTTCATTACTGCTGATCTGTAGTATAATTTTATTTATTTTGAGACAGAGTCTCACTTTGTTGCCCAGGCTAGTGTGAGTGCCATGGCGTCAGCCTAGCTCACAGCAACCTCAAATTCCTGGGCTCAAGCAATCCTGCTGCCTCAGCCTCCCGAGTAGCTGGGACTACAGGCATGCGCCACCATGCCCAGCTGATTTTTTCTACATATATTAGTTGGCCAATTAATTTCTTTCTATTTATAGTAGAGACGGGGTCTCACTCTTGCTCAGGCTGGTTTCGACTCCTGACCTCAAGTGATCCGCCCGCCTCGGTCCCAGAGTGTTAGGATTATAGGCGTGAGCCACAGCGCCCGGCCTTATAGTATAATTTGAAGTCAGATAATGTGATTCCTTCAGTTTTTGTTCTTATTCAGGATGGTTTTTCCTATTCTGGGTCTTCTCTGGTTCATATAAATTTTAGGATTTTTTCTATTTCTGTGAAGAATGTCATTGGTATTTTGATGAGAACTGCACTCAATCTATAGTTTTCTTTGGAACATTTTAACAATATTGATTCTTCCAATCCATGAGCATGGAATATCTTTCCATATTTTTGTGTCCTCTTCAGTTACTTTCATCAATATTTTATCTTACTTTATTTTTTAATTTCAAAATATTAAGGGGATACAAATGTTTTTACTACATGCATAGTTTTTGTAATGCTTGAATCAGGGCTATTAGCGCGCTCATTACCCAAATGTTGTTCACTGAACCCATTAAGTAGATTTTTGTCCCTCTTCTTCTCTGCCCCCCTCCTTGATTTCCAATGACTTTTACTTCTCTCTTCTTTCATCAATATTTTATAGTTTACATTGTAGAGACCTCTCACTTCTTTGGTTAAGTTTATTCCTATGTATTTTATTTTATTTGTAGGTATTATAAGTGAGATTATTTCCTGGGTTTCTTTTTCATATTGTTCGCTGTTGGGATATAAAAAATGCTAATTTTTTAATGTTGATTTTGTATCCTGCAATCAGTTCTAATAGTTTTTTTTTGTGGAGTATTTAGCATTCTCTAGACAGAAGATTGTATCGTCCTGCAAACAAGGATAAACTGACTTCTTCTCTTTCCAATTTGCGTGCCCTTTATCTTTCTCTTGTCTGATTACTCCAGCTAGAACTTCCAGGACTATGTTGAATAACTGGTGAAAGTGGGCATCCTTGTCTTCTGAAACTTATTATTTTTGAAATAACTTTTTAAAGTTAGTAATACTTGTTTATCACAGAAAACAAATAAATCCCAGTACCAAAAATTATAACAGTAATTATATCCTTCTATTTTGTTCCTACACATATATATTTATCCATATTAAATAATTATAGAACATGTCTTCTACCAAAACTATTTTATAATCTTTTTCCATGTCATTATCCGCCTCCAAAATCTTTTTTTTTTTTTTTTGAGACAGAGTCTAACTCTGTTGCCCAGGCTAGAGTGCCGTGGCATCAGCCTAGCTCACAGCAACCTCAAATTCCTGGGCTCAAGCAATACTTCTGCCTCAGCCTCCCAAGTAGCTGAGACTACAGGCATGCACCACCATGCCCCGCTAATTTTTTTTTCTATATATTTTCAGTTGGCCAATTAATTTCTTTCTCCTTTTAGTAGAGACAAGGTCTCGCTCTTGCACAGGCTGGCTTCGAACTCCTGACCTTGAGCGATCCTACTGCCTCGGCCTCCCAGAGAGCTAGGATTACAGGCATGAGCCACCACGCCCAGCCCAAAATCTTTTTCAATGGCTGCACAGAATTTAATTGCATGGCTATATCAAAGTACATTTAAATAATTCCTTATTGCTGAACATTCAGACTGATTATAATTTTTTGTTTTATAAACAATTATGGAATATACATCCACGTTGTCATTTTAAATGATATGGTTAATTCACATTTCTAAATTTCTGTCCAGAAAAGGTATAACAATTTACACTGCTCCAAGAAGAATGATAATAGTGTACCTCTTCTCACTCTTGTTCAACTGTGTTACCTTTTATTAGAAAACTTAATTTTTATCAATTTGATAGGTAAAAAATAGTATCTTATCTATTCTTTTAATTATTAACAGGATTCAACACCATTTGAGACATTAACTGGCACTGTATTTTCATTTTTTAAAAACAACCAATTCCAATTTTCCATTGAAGAGTAGTCTCTTTAGATCTAGGCTTTTTAGAAAAAAAGAGACTAAAGAGGTAAAAACAAATAGATTTTAAAAAGAGGAAAAAAGAGTAGTCACCAGGAAATTTAATAGGATAATAAGATATAAAATATGAAGAAAAAAACATGACAAAGGATAAGCAAGCATCAATTGGAAAGACCAGGGAAACAAATAAAAAAAAGAACTATAATCCTACCACCCTATTTGGCTTTGTAGATTATGATATTTACTCAATAAACATTTAGAGCCTATTTAGATATTTAGACTGCTCCAGGAACTTAGAACACACATTAGCAAAGAACATAGAAAAAAACCTCTTTCTTCTGTAAGGGCTTTTATACAAGTGGGGAGTAGACAGAAAATAAGCAAAAAAATAGTAGTAAATGGTAGAATAGGTTATTAGTTGTTTGGCGGTGTAAAATAAAGCAAGATAAGGAGAAACTAGGAATGTTTATTGGAGGCAGGGCAGGGCAGAGGATTGTGTTTTTAAACAGAATGGGGCACAGAGCAGGCTTCACTGTGAAAGTGATAGTTGAACACCAATTTTAAGTGTGAGAAATTAAGGATAGTGGATCTCCAGGAAAGAATTTGCTGGCAGAAGGAAATGCCAATGAAAACCTCCTAACACAGGAACATATGTGATGGGTTCAAGGGGAAGAGTGGTAAGAGATAAAATTGGAGACATAATGTGGTAAGGTCTTGTAGGTCATTGTAAACACTTTAGCTTTTTCTATGAGTTAAGTAATAGCCACTGGAAGAATCTGAACAAAAGAATGAAATGAACCAAATTTCACAAAGAACCCTGCAATTATATTGAGAATAGACTTGACTGGATAAGAGAGGAAGCAGGGAAACTAGTTAGGAGACTATTAATATAATCTAGGAAAGAGATAATGTGGCTAAGATTAGGGTGAAACCACTGGAGCTGGTGAAAAGTGATCTGATTCTGGTTATGTTTTGAGAATAGAGCCAATATGACTTCCTGATAGATTAAAAGTAGGATATGACACAAATAAAGGAGTCAGAGATGACTCCTGGGTTTTAGCCTGATCAACTAGAAAGATGGAGGTGCCATCTAAGGAGCTGTAGAATAGGTGAAAGTCGAGGATTCGTTTGTTTGCTTTCTGGTAAAGAGGGATAGCAAGAGTTCAATTTTAGAGATGTTGATTTTGAAATGTCAGATAACTAAGTAGAAATGTACAGCAGACAGTTGGATATGGGAGACTGGGAGAGAGGTCTGACCTGAGAGATACATTTAAGCATTATTAGTTTATGGATAGTATCTAAAAGCCATAATAATGGATGAGAACAGCACCAAAGCAAATGAAAGTAGAAAAGACAAGACAACCAATTGATAGCTGAAAATTAGGATACTCTAATACAGACAAAATAATGGGAGCACTGCTTAATAATGTAAGTAAAGCAATGATTAAAAAAATATATTATGAGGATAAGGGCAAGAAAATAGGACTATAAAAAGGGCTAAGTTTTCATTACCAAAGCAAGTAATAAAGATAAAAGAAAAAATATTGGTCTATGCATAGTATAACATTAATACTGAGTTATTAAGGCAAATAAGATTAGATATTACATAGAATTAAGAGATGGTATTATGACATTATTGTTAATTTTTTTAAGTGTGATTATGGAATTGCAGTTACTTAACTGTATATATTTTCCTAGGCAAGTTGAAGAATTCATACTTTTAAGTGGATCAGAAAACCACAAACACAGAGAAAATAAGGCAAATATTAACAACTATTGAATCAAAGTTCTTAGATTATGGCATATATATGGATTTCAACTTTTTAAATGTTTGAATATTTTCATCAGGGAGGAAAAAATGATATGGTAGACAGAGGAAAATGTAGAGATAAACAAAATGTACCTTAAATAATAATAATCCCCAGAGATATAAACTAAAAAAAAAAAAAAAAACTTATGATTTTATATCTCAGGAAAAGATAATTAAAAAAAAAAATCTCCAAATCTACACAGAGAAGAACAGGTATGATATTTAGAGGTACTTAATAGCTGACATCTATGATTGCTCAGGATATCTATTGTAAAGTATCTTGAAGATCACCCCCATTGGTAAAAGTCTGTTTATTAAAACTTGGGCAATAGGTATATGGGTGTTTATAATTATTAGCCTTTAAACTCTATATGCACTCTTTTGCATTATGATAGTATTCATTTATAAATGCCCAACTTAATTTTCTGAAGAACATATTGCATGAGACAATGGAGACCATTATACCTTTTATGTCACACTTTCAGGGAAATTTATTCCTGAAAGTTAGGTAAGTAGTAATTATATTATGGGACATATGGCCAGGTGTAGTGGCTCACACCTATAATCCTAGCACTTTAGAAGTCTCAAGCAGGAGTACTGCTTGAGGCAAGGAGTGTGAGACCAGCCTGAGCACTAGCGACACCCTATCCCTACATAAAACAGAAATATTATTAGCTGGGTATGGTGTACACACCTATAGTGCCAGCTACTAGGGAGGCTGAGGCAGGAGGATCGCTTTAGCCAAGGAGTTTGGGGTTGCAGTGAGCTATGATGAGGCCACTGCACCCTAGCCTGGGAGACAGAGCAAGATCTGATATCAAAAAAAATCGATACATGGGACATATGATAATCAGTAATCAATTTGCCTTAAAACAATCTTTTCACCTAAAAACTAATAAAACTACAATTAGTTAATATAAATATTTTTACTAGAGAATATTTTACTGTTTCAATTCTAAATAAAAAATATTAAAATTATAGATTTCGGGGACACAAAGTCACCAAACAAAATGTTATTTTTAATCCTAAGGAGTAATAAATAAATTTGAATTATACCATCTTCTTCATCCTCGGCTTCTTCTGCTTCCATTGGATCATATTCATCTTGATTATTATCTTCTTCAGTTTCATCATCATCTTTAGAATCATCTTTTCTTTTATCTTCTTTCTGTAATTTAAAATGCCTTAAAATTAAGCAAGAAATCTCAAACATCAAGTGACCAACACTAGAAAACATCAAATCCATTCAAGTTAGTTTCACATTTTAACCTTTTAATAATCATAACATATTTCAAAAATAAATGATTAGAAAACTAGCTACAGATGTTTATATAGGCTTAATTCGATGATTTATATTTCTAATAATAAACTAAAATCTTTCAGTTTGTCCATTACATTTTACTATTCTCGTCGAAATTAATATTCTATTACAATCTAGAAGACTCATCAAAAACATCTAAATCAGGTTAATAGCCATAGAAATAATTAGAGACCTTCCGTTCATCTCTATCTTCTTTTTTATCTTTATCATCCCCTGATTTTCTCCGTTTGGGTTTTGGATCATCGTTTTCATCATCTCTTTCTTCTTTCTTATCTTTTCTGTCATCCTTTTTGCTTTTCTTATCCTTTTCTTTTTTGTCCTCTTTCTCAGGAAGCGATAGTAATGATTTGTATATTCTGACACCAAAATCTCTTTGAAGCATTTCATTAAAAAGTTCTGCAAACAATGAAACCTATAAAAAGACATTAACATTAACTCAACCAACTTCAACAGAAACACTAAATAAATCCAGCACAATTAGTAATTTATTAAATAAAACCTGGCCACATCTAACAATTATGTACACTTAAAATACAGTTATAAGAATTAAGGCCGGGCGCGGTGGCTCACGCCTATAATCCTAGCACTCTGGGAGGCCAAGGCAGGCGCATTGCTCGAGGTCAAGAGTTCAAAACCAGCCTGAGCAAGAGCAAGACCCCGTCTCTACTATAAATACAAAGAAATTAATTGGCCAACTAATATACATAGAAAAAATCAGCCGTGCATGGTGGCACATGCCTGCAGTCCCAGCTACTCAGGAGGCTGAGGCAGCAGGATCGCTTGAGCCCAGGAGTTTTATCTTGCTGTGAGCTAGGCTGATGACATGGCACTCTAGCTTGTGCAACAGAGTGAGACTCTGAGAGAGAAAGAAAGAAAGAAAGGAAAGGAAAGAAAGGAAAGAAAGGAAAGAAAGAAGCCTAGAACTGTAAACAGAAGAGCAAAATTATTTCTACATACTTTATACCTATAAACAATGGAAGATAAAGATACATTTAGCGTTAATGTTAAATAAGCCAAAGATTACTAACCAGAGGATATGTTAGGTGGGAAAGAAAAAATAAAGGAACAATTTTCTAGCAAAGGGTGGCTTCAAAAATTGCTGTTTCCACCAGAGTAGCATTAATTTGAGATGGTTTAAACTACTTTTTTCATTTACTTATTTCTTGAGTGATTATTACATGATAGGCACTATTAGGAATTATTTAAATTTATGGCAACTGCTAACAAAATAATGTAAAATTACACATCTAATGCTTAAGGATCCTTGTTTACTAGAACCATTAATATCTAAAAAAATCTGAATTATTTCTATACTTGTAACGTATTTTATATCAAGACCAATAAGCATGCACTTTATCTTTTATAATCACCTCAGTTGTCCTCTATATTTGTCTGTAAACAGCTCTAGTCCTTTCCTTCATTTTCGTCTTATGATGAATAATGACCTTCCACGTCAAGGAAGTATGACTAATTTTTCTAATTAATGTATGAAAACTTAAATGTGAGATATGTTAAGATATAATAATAGAACACATCATAATTTTAGTTATAATTTTGTGTAGGGTACTACAAAATATTTTTGGAAATTCACTTAAAGAATGCCTGAGCAAGAGTGAGACCCCCATCTCTACTAAAAAAATACAAAGAAATTACCTGGACAACTAAAAATATATAAGAAAAATTAGCTGTGCATGGTGGTGCATGCCTGTAGTCCCAGCTACTTGGGAGGCTGAGGCAGTAGGATTACTTGAGTTTGAGGTTGCTGTAAGCTAGGCTGATGTCACGGCACTGTAGCCTGGGCAACAGAGTGAGACTCTGTCTCAATCAATCAATCAATAAAAATAAAGAACCTTAGAGAAAAAAACCCACTAAACCTGAACCTGACCGACAACTGAGATCCAGCTATCAATCTACAAGAAATACAGAGGACAGAAGAACACATAAACCAAATCACAGGAGGCCAAGCATGGTGCTTCAAACCTGTAATCCCTGAACTTTGGGAGGCCAAGGCAGAAGGATTGTTTGAGGCCAAGAGTTTCAGACCAACATACTAAGACCCTATCTATAAAAAATTGTTTTTTAAAAAATTAGCCAGGTGTGGTGGCATGCACCTGTAGTCCCCAGCTACTCAGGAGGCTTAGACAAGAGGATTGCTTGAGCCTGAGAGTTTGAGGTTGCAGTGAGCTATGAGGATGCTCCTACACTCTAGCCTGGGCAACAGAGACTGTCTAAAAACAAAAGAAAACAAACTACTATCACGGGAATGCAATCAACAAAAATGAGTCTGGAAGTAACTTGTGAAGAGAGATCATTTGTATTTGTCCTCCAAAAAGTAAATTAAAAGAAAAACAACAAAAACAGAAAAAAACAGAAGCAATTAAAGAGGCATTCAAAGAGACTCAGAGACGTATTAAACAGTCACAATGTGTAGCCGTTATATGGCTGATATTTCAAATTAAAAACATTACCTCAAATGAATGTTCTTTATTATCCTCTAATCTGTAGTCCAAAAGGACACTCAAAGACATGATGCTACAATCAAATTTGCCACTTTTTGCAGCCCAATTTGGATGTACAATGATGGCTGGTTCATCAGGCAAAATATACCGTCTTTCCCGACGCTGGCGCTCCATTTCCTCTTGACGTTTCCTTTCTTCTTCCTAAGTATTAGAAATGTTAAGCCATGGTTAAGCTTCCACGTACAATATTATACCATATAAAGAAAAAGAACAAAGTTCTGATAATGATTATACTAGACTTAGGGTTGAGAAGGGAGAGAAGTTTAAATTTACTAAGGATAGTAGCTTTTATGGCTCCTAATTTTCTTTTGGATTTCTCAGCATAAAAAACTACCTTCTAAAGGGGCAGGAGGGAATTACCTATATTGAGATTATATAAACTAAGGGATTCTGAGAAAACAGTGGCAGTAGCATAGTTTCCGAAATACCGCATCTTAAAAGACAGTAATATAGACATGAAAACCAAAAACCCATGGGGATCCCCAACAAACCTAAGTGGCAGGGTATCTCGACAAACCCATATACAAATGGATGGGAAAAGATGCAAGATCTTTGTGTTACTAGATTCTGTGTGAGGGAAAAGCAAAAACAAGCAATGGGTTGTAAAATGTACCTGAGAACAAGGAACTCACAAAATAGCCAACAGGTATATGCTAGAAAGTGCAGCACATCAATTTAAGAACAGTAGCAGAAACTAGGCAAAGTTTCTCCCCCAAGAAGAAAGTGACAGCAGGGTTCATGTTAAGATCTGAAGGGTTCTAGAACACTAGTTGTAGGATCCTGCCAAGCTAATTTACCAGGGCTTCCTTCCAGCACAGGGCTCCCCCACTGAGGAGAAACTCCTGGAATTGTAGGACAGGGACAACACAGACATAGGAGAAGGCCTAGACAGAAAGTGATATAGGGTAATAGAGATGAGAAACCTCAGAAAGTAAGTCATCATTTGTTTCTGATAGAACAAGAAAACAAAAGAACCTAAGAGTAAAGCTCTTACTCCTGGCCTCAAGCAATCCTCCTGCCTCCTAAAGTGCTAGGATCACAGGCTTGAGCCACCACGCCCAGCCTTAAATTTACTATTTTTTTTTTTAAATTTATTTATTTATTTATTTTTTTGAGACAGAGTCTCACTTTATTGCCCAGGCTAGAGTGAGTGCCGTGGCGTCAGCCTAGCTCACAGCAACCTCAAACTCCTGGGCTCAAGCAATCCTGCTGCCTCAGCCTCCCAAGTAGCTGGGATTACAGGCATGTGCCACCATGCCCGGCTAATTTTTTCTATATATATTAGTTGGCCAATTAATTTCTTTCTATTTATAGTAGAGATGGGGTCTTGCTCTTGCTCAGGCTGGTCTTGAACTCCTGAGCTCAAATGATCTGCCCACCTCGGCCTCCCAGAGAGCTAGGATTACAGGCTTGAGCCACCGCGCTGGGCCTTTTAATATATGTTAAAAGACACTAAGAAAATGTTAGAGGGAACACAGGCATTCTGCATCATGTTCTTAACATTCTGATTAATTGACTGGTAGGTCACATATCTGATCCTTGTATCAACCCTTCAGCTTCTCTAATGGAAGTGGCTATAGAAGGTGGAAGGTAGGCCTGCTAAAAGACAATTCCAAAAAGGACTGGATGGAAAATGGAAATGTTCTATATTGGTAAGGAATTTTGTATTTCATTGTATATATAAGTTTTATCCAAACAGACAAAAAAAAGAATGAGAAACAAATCTTTAATGATATGCACATTGAAGTATAATATTTAGAAGAAAGTAGGCCAGGCAAAGTGGCTCACACCTGTAATCTTAGCATTTTGGGAGGCCAAGACAGGAGGATCATTAGAGGTCAGGAGTTCCATGACCAGCTTGATTAAGAGCCAGACTCTGTCTCTACAAAAAAATAGAAAAACTGGCTGGACGTGGTGGTGTACGCCTGTAGTCCCAACTATAGGGGAGGCTGAGGTAAGAGGATCACTAGAGCCCAAGAGTTTGATGTTGCAGTGAGAGAAGATGATGCTACTGAACGCTAGCCTGGGGGACAGACAGAGATCCTATCTCAAAAAAAAAATAAAATGTTTTTTTAAAGCATGCTAGGTAGATGTATTTACAGTATGACATAAGGGGACAAGTTGCACTACAATAAAGATAAGATTTGTAAGGAATTAAAACAAGTATGTTTATATCAATGAATTCATAATGATATTTAAAAACAAAACAAAAACAAGTAACCAAATGAAGATGGCAAGGAACCAATCCATTATCTTAAAAAGTTAATAAACATAAAGAAAATAACTAAGAATTAATCCTAACCATTCTATATGAATATACCGCTAGGTAAAACTGTACTACTAGCAATCAAATAGTAAATAAGGAGAATATGTGAAAACAAAATAGAATTATTTTGATCAGAATATCACTATATTTAGAATATCACTAAATTAGAATATCACTATAGTTCAATCCCCAATGTATCAAAAGATCTAGGATCTGAGCAACAATGGCCGCTAACATCAAAAAGTGAAAATTGGCTCTTTTTGCTTTCTCTGGCTGTCCTAAACAATTCAGTTTTAAAGCAATTTTTTCAAGCAAGGCAGGTATCTACATAGCAGATGCAGGCTAGCAGACAGGTAGAGCCACAAGGCATAGTACAAACTTGAGCTACCCAATTACTAGGTATTAAAACCAAAATGGAGCAAGGAGGGTACATGTGCACAGATAGTATAGAGTAGGGAATCAAACTATATAGTAAGGAGAGTACTGAGGTAGGAGAGGGAATGATGATGAAAAACTAAGTAAGCAAATATATTAAATATGATGAGAGCCACATTTTTCTTTCTTTTTCTCAAGAGATAGGCTCTAACTCTGCTGCTCAGGCTAGAGAACAGTGGTGTCACAATCATAGCTCACTGTAACCTTGAACTCCTAGGCTCAAGAGATCCTACTGTCCTGAATTGCTAGGACTATAAGAACATAATATCACCATACCTGGCTAATTTATTTTGTTTTACTTTTTTTTTTTTTTTTTTTTTTTGAGACAGAGTCTCACTTTATTGCCCAGGCTAGAGTGAGTGCCGTGGCGTCAGCCTAGCTCACAGCAACCTCAAACTCCTGGACTCAAGCAATCCTGCTGCCTCAGCCTCCCAAGTAGCTGGGACTATAGGCATGCGCCACCATGCCCGGCTAATTTTTTCTATATATATTAGTTGGCCAATTAATTTCTTTCTATTTTTATAGTAGAGATGGGGTCTCGCTCTTGCTCAGGCTGGTCTCGAACTCCTGAGCTCAAACGATCCGCCCACCTCGGCCTCCCAGAGAGCTAGGATTACAGGCTTGAGCCACCACGCCCGGCCTTGTTTTACTTTTTTATAGACATGAGGTCTTGCTATGTTGCCCAAACTGGTCTCAAACTCCTGGCCTCAAGCAATCCTCCTTCCTGGGCCTCTCAAAGCACTGGGATGACAGGCATAAGCCACTGCACTAGGGCCATGTTTCTTATATCATTAGGAGAAAACTAGAATGAACCCTGTAATGTTGAATTGTAATTGGAAAAATTGTAGGTACTAGTATAAATTCATAGTTTTCAATATATATAAGATATAAATATAGATGTAAATATGTATATGTAGATATATGTTCCATAGCTCTGTTCACTAAGAGGGGTTGGGAGCAGCAATCTGATAACAATGAGCACATCTTGGCTTCTAAATACCATTCTTCACTAAAAAGTACCAGGGCCTCTGGAGAAATGGTTGATTCCTGAGCTAGAGCAGGGATAGTACAAGGAAAGAATGAAACATCCTATCATGCTAGAGAGTAAGGAAGTCCTAAAAAATAAGGCCATGTTGAAAGAGCGCATAACTTGAAAGGACTCCCACTGGCCAACTCTGGGACAATTTCATCAGGAAAATAAATATTTATAATTCATTGAATAAAATAAGAAATCACAATTCCATGCATTGCCTAAGAACAAGGTAATTCTACACAATTACAAAATGATTATCACATTCGAGAAACTGAACACTGCTTCAGTGTTATCTAATGTCACATCCATTCCACAATCAAATTTCTCCAACTATCCCAGAAATACTTTGACTTTCACTGATCTCCTTTAATCTAAGAAAGACCCTAAATAATTTTTCTTTTGTCTTTTATTATGTGGACATTTTTTAAAAGTTCAGGCAAGCTGCTTTGTAGAATTTTTCATTCAACACATATCTGTTTGTTTTCTCACAGTCAGATTTAGATTAAACATTTCTGCCAAGAATACTTCATAAATAATTGTGACATATATATTTGGTCTTCAACTCATATCTCAGCATACAACTCCTAAAATCCTTGGGATCTCCAGTGATGTCTTCCTGTATGTGAATGATTAACTGATAGCTTTAGGATGGCGATGGGTCAACAGAAAGACCAAGGCATGAGTAGGGTTGGGACTTTCAGCCCCACCTCCTAAACTCCAGTGAAGGGAGGAAGCTAAAGGTTAAGCTGATGGCCAATGGTTTAACCAATCATGCCTATGTAATGAAGCCTACATAAAAACCTCAAAGGACGGGGTTTGGAGAGCTTCTGGTTAACAGAACACAAGGAAGTTCCTGTAGGATGGCTTGCCTGGAGAGGGCACTGAAGGTCCACATCCCTTCACCGATACCTCGTCCTATACATCTTTTTATCTGTATCCTTTGTAGTAATCTTTATGATAAATGGGGTAAATGTATATAAATGTTTCCCTGAGCAAAGTAACTGAACCCAAAGCAAGGATTGTGGGAACCCCAACTTGAAGTTGACTGGTCAAAAGTTCCAGAAGCCTGGACTGGATATGACTGGGTATCTGAAAGTGGGGTAGGGGCAGTCTTGGTGACTGAACTCTCAACCTGCAGGATTTGATATTATCTACAGGTAGACGGTATTGGAATTGAATGGGAGGACACCCAGCTGTGTCCACTGCAGAATTGCTTGCTCACAGGTGGGGAGAAAGTCCAACATATTTTGGGGCCATAGATGTCTTCTCTGTTGATTACTTAAGTTGTGGTGGGAGAGCAGAAGAAAAACAAGGTTTGAGTTTTTCCTTCTAATAATGCTATAAACTTGAAAACGCATAACAGGAAACACATTATGTGATTGATCCAATTACTGGTGATAAAACACACTTCTCATACCCCTGCATTTTCTTTCTTTCTTTTTTTTTTTTTTTTGAGACAGAGTCTCACTTTGTTGCTCAGTCTAGAGTGAGTGCCCTGGCATCAGTTCACAGCAACCTCAAACTCCTGGGTTCAAGCAATCCTACTGCCTCAAGCCTCCCAAATGGCTGGGACTACAGGCATGTGCCATGATGCCCGGCTAATTTTTTCTATATATTTTTAGTTGGTCAATTAATTTCTTTCTATTTTTAGTAGAGACGGGGGTCTCACTCTTGCTCAGGCTGGTTTCAAACTCCTGACCTTGAGTGATTCACCCGCCTCAGCCTCTCAGAGTGCTAGGATTACAGGCGTGAGCCACCGTAACCGGCCACCCCTCTATTTTAAATTTAGGAAACAAATAACATCCTTGTGCATCCATGAGTTTTCTATTGGACAGGAAGCTAAACCATAAAACAGCTTGAATAAATAGTCTCTGAGTAAGGAATAAGTTCTAATCAAACACACTTAGAAGCAGCAAAATTCTGGGATAAGCACTACACTAGAACTCAATCTCCAAGCTGTTTATATAGAAATGTTTTATAACTCGATTGATGGTGGTTACACAATTATGTGTAGTAGTCAAAACTTAAGGAACCAGTGTTGGCTTCGGCAGCACATATAATAAAATTGGAACGATACAGAGAAGATTAGCATGGCCCCTGCTCAAGGATGACACATAAATTTGTGAAGTGTTCTATATAAAAAATAAAGAAACATTAAAAAAAAAACTTAAGGAACCATTTACAAAAAAGGTTGAATTTTATTGTATGTAAATTATACCTTTGTAAAAGTATGTACACATACATACAACTTAGGTCATTCTAAGAACCCCTATACACCAATGTTAATACCATTACAGTACATTTAAATGATTGAGTACATACCTCTTTATCATCCTCAGATTTCCTATCATCCTCTTCTTCCTCTTCTTTTTCAGATTTTTCTAACTCTTTCTGTTCTTCTTTTTGTTCTTCTACTTTTAGCTGCTTTGTCAAGCGGGCTATTAACTGGGATTTTAATCCTTTGGAACTAAGAGCTCGACTTTCTAATTCTTTTCGGAGATCGTTTACCTAAATATATGAAATATAAAAACAGAAAAAGACAATGGGACATTGTAAAAGAGAACAAACTAAAGTTACTTTTGTCTGATTTTTTAACAATCTCGTGAAAGAGACACTTGCATAGCTATAGAATGCTTGTGGAACTGCAAAATGACAGAAACATGTTTTAAGACGGTTAGAAGTTTTTCTCAAATACCCCTTGATCTAGAAATTTCTGGGAGTCTACCCCTAAAACAATATCCTAAATGCGGGGGAAAAAAACCCACAAACTATAGATTTATGTATAACATTCCATCCAATAAAGAATCGAGGCAGGGCACAGTGGCTCATGCCTGTAATCCTAGCACTCTGGGAGGCTGAGGCGGGTGGATCGCTCAAGGTCAGGAGTTTGAAAACAGCCTGAGCAAGAGTGAGACCTGGTCTCTACTAAAAAGAGAAAGAAATTAATTGGCCAACTAAAAATATATAGAAAAAATTAGCTGGGCATGGTGACACATGCTTGTAGTCCCAGCTACTCAGGAGGCTGAGGCAGGAGGATTGCTTGAGCCCAGGAGTTTGAGGTTGTTGTGGGCTAGGCTGACCCCACAGCACTCTAGCCTGGGCAACAGAGTGAGACTCTGTCTTAAAAAACAAAACAAAAATTCAAAATGAGAAATCAAACAAAGAATCTAACAGAGTAATACTCAAGAAAAATCAGTACATCAATTAGATTACGAACAGTATAGAACATTTAAAACTAACTACATGGAAAATAACATTTTTTTTGAGACAAGAGTCTTGCTCTGTCACCTGGGCTAGAGTGCTGTGGGGTCAGCCTAGCTCACAGCAACCTCAAACTCCTAGGCTCAATCAATCCTCCTGTCTCAGCCTCCCGAGTAGCTGGGACTACAGACGGTGCCACCTCACTTGGCTGATTTTTTCTATTTTTAGTAGAGACAGCATCTCAACCTCCTGACCTCAAGTGATCCTCCCGCTTCTACCTCTCCCGCTTCTACCTCTCCCGCTTCTACCTCTCAGAGTGCTAGGATTACAGGTGTGAGCCACCACACCCAGCCTACATGGAAAAAATTAATATTAATTTTAACTAATATTAACTCAGAAGGATGAGATGGTTAACTTTGATATACAACAACCAACCAATTACAAACCTTGTAGTCAGAAAAAGAAAATGGAAGAAAATACATAAAATTTTAAGAGTGGTTATGATTGATAAGCTTGAGTAATTTTCCTCTTTTTTTCTATATATATTATCTTCAAAACTAAGCATGCATTTATATTTATACTAAAAAGAAATGCAAAGCCACAGGACTTAAAAACATCCTGGGGCAGAAGCTTAGTCTAATTGCCTATATTTTCTGAATCTATGACACTCTATTTGAAAACTTATGTTGTTGAAGTCAACTTTAAAATAATGTGAAAATAACAAACATTATTAAGCAGATACATTCTCTACTTATTAAAAAAGCAATGTGGGTGGGCTGGCGCGGCGCTCTTCCTTTCGGATCCGCCATCTCCGGTGGAACCGCCACCAAGATGCAGATTTTCGTAAAAACCCCTACAGGAAAGACTATCACTCTCGAGGTCAAACCCCCAGATACAATAGAAAATGTAAAGGCCAAGATCCAAGATAAGGAAGGAATTCCTCCTGATCAGCAAAGACTGATTTTTGCTGCCAAGCAACTAGAAGATGGACGTACTTTGTCTGACTACAACATTCAAAAGGAGTCCACTCTTCGTCTTGTGTTGAGACTTCGTGGTGGTGCTAAGGAAGGAGTCTTACACCACTCCCGAGAAGAATAAGCATAAGAGAAAGAAGGTTAAGCTGGCTGTTCTGAAATACTATAAGGTGGATGAGAATGGCAAAATTAGTCGTCTTCATCGGGAGTATCCTTCAGATGAATGTGGCACTGGAGTTTTTATGGCCAGCCACTTTGATAGACATTATTATGGCAAATGTTGTCTAACTTACTGCTTCAATAAACCAGAAGACAAGTAATTGTACATGAGTTAATAAAAGACATGAACAAAAAAAAATAAAAAAGCAATGTGGGTTAAAAAAAACCAAAGGTTCATAACAAAAAAGAAAAATTGCCTTCTGCTAAGAAGAAAGTTAACCAAAAGGTTACATAAAACTACAAAACTGATAATCATCTTCTGATCTTCTGATCATAGATCTATAGTCACATTACACGCTGAGAGATGCAAATTTGCAAAAAGACAGCAGATCCAGAGATGCTGGAAAAAAAATCTAATACAGGTTAACCACAGATTTTCAAAAGAGGCTCTTAAATAATTTTTTCCTTCCCAGTTTAGATGTTTATCTACATTTCACTTTTAAATTTATTTTAAAAAACAGATTATATTTTTCATGTTTCTTCCCTTCCCTTTGAAGTTATTTAAGCGCAATAATCCAACCTTCTTG
>VSMD01083607.1:0-115603 GCA_008750895.1 Mirza zaza | reverse complement strand
GAAAAAAAAGAATACATATCAAGCAGCCAGTAAGAGCTGAAAAGTACAAAAATTCTTTCCACATTCATACCGTCATTAAAGCTTTATCCCAGCCTGGAAAATAGGCATCACTGACTCTAATTGGATACCGAGGCTCAGAGAGGATGGATGCTTTTTCCCCAAGGTCAGATAGTTAGAAGATGGGGTTGACACTTAGTTGAAGATGTCTTTCCTTCTCAAGTCAGATTGCACACACATATGAACATATAATATATTATGTGAGTACATCTGCTAGGTGACAGTATTTATTTTTAAAATTTTGTCATCTTTATTTCAGTTACTTATAGAGACATTATCTTAGATGATTTCTTAATTTCATTCACTGTGTGACACTCTTGTCTCTCCTATGGAACAAAATCTTAAAAGCCAGGCACAGTGGATCACACCTGTAATCGTAGCACATTGGGAGGCCAAGGCAGGAGGATTGCTTGAGGCCAGGAGATTGCAGTGAGCTATGATGATGCCAGTGCACTTTAGCCTGGGCAACAAAGTAAGAACTAGTCTCAAAATAAATAAATAAATAAAATATAAAGAAGCTTAAGGATCTAAAGAAAGTGCTGCAAATACTGTCATCCTTTGGGCCCCAGTAAAAATCTACTTCATTTGGAGAAAAAACAAACAAACAAACATTTTCTAGTCTTAGAAGAGGAGCAGGAAATCATTCTGGGCCCAACCCTGCAGGGGAAGGAATGGCAGAATTACTTGGAAGATTTATTTCCAGGAATTTCGGGATTATGTGTTTGCCTGAATCTGAGACTTAATCAGAATAAAAGAACACACCCCTATCCTCCAATAATAGGCTAATTAATTAACATCAGATAACTTGTAATAGCCCTGTACTGTTAGAAGACAGGCAGAGTCACAATAATCTCTGAGATGTTGGACAAAGGGAAAACATAAAGCTAAGAATTGAGCCAATGTTGACAAAAACCGTTTGCATGCCTTTTGGCCTTCACTCTATCATAGGGAATACTGGATGCATTTGAAGCTTCTTTAGTACTGAGAGTAACAGTAGCAAGAAAAAATATCACAAATGTGGCTCAACTCCTGATAGATTTGTACTCACCTCCAACACTAATGGCCTGACAAGAGGAACAGTGAGCTCATTCCCAGGCATAAAATGTACTTACTTCAGTCTTTATTGTTCTACACAAGAAGTTTGGGTTTTAACAAAAATAAAAAAAGATATGATAGAGTAAAAACAAAATAAATACACAGTTTCACAGACATATATACACATATTAAAATTTATCCACATAACAAATGGATAAAGATGTTGAAATATCAAACCTAGGATTTAAAGTAACTAAAATCAATATGTTAAAGGTTGTTATGGAGGTAGGCATTATTCTAAATTAGATTGGTATCTTCAGCAAAGAGATAAAAACTATAAAAAAGGATCTAATGAAAATGCTAGGAATATAGAGCACAGTAACAGAGATGAAGTATGTTTTTGATGGACTTCATCAATCAATTCGATCAACTACAGAAAGAATCAGAGAAATTGAAAATAAAGAGAACTTATCCTAACTGAAATGCAAAACATAGAAAGGAGTGTGTGGAGAAATACCAAACAAACATATAAACATAATCCCAAGGGAAGGGGGACACTTCAAATACTTTCAGTCTGTTATAGGTATAATTGGAATTTCAAAAGGAGAAAATACAGAAAGGCAGAAGAAATACCTGAAAAAAACAATGACTGAGAAATATACCACATAACACTAAAAATGTCATATTCACACTGCTGAAAACAAAAGATGAAAAAGAAAACTTTTAAGTCAATCAGAGAAACAAAAAAGATACATTATATACAGAAGAACAAATAAAGCAATTATAGCAGACTTCTCTTCCGATACTACACAAGCCAGAAGAGAATGGAATAATATCTTTAAATGTGTGTGAGAGAAAAATAAAGTGTGAGTGTGGGGAAAGGGAATTCACACAATATACTGTCAAATCAGAATTTTGTTCCTAGTGAAAATATCTTTCAATAATAAAAAATGAGAGACTTCATTCCCTGACAAGATGAAGTAATAAGGAACAGATATACATTGCCACCTTATACAATTGAAAATCAGATAAAGTATATGTTCAAACAATTTCAAGACACTGGCTATCAGGCAATAAAAGACAGTGATCATGGAAAGGGAGAATAAATAGGGTGAGCCCTACTACTGAACCAGCTCTCTGCCTTGAAATAGCTTCAAGGCCACAACACAGAGAGCAAGAATTTCAGGCAGAGCACAACAGACTCCCAGAGCTGGCACAGAGATGATATTCATAGGAGCAGTTCACAGGACAGAGTGTGAGAGAGAAGAAAGCAGCAAAGAGAGACATCTAGAGACATACTTAAGGCCTCCCTTGAGTATTTGGTGGACTACTGATTAGTGCACAGATCAGAGGACATTATGTGAGACTGCAGAAAGTATCATCCAAATGGATTAAAAGGAAAAAGCTTTGCACTCACAGAATACCAGAAATGGTGGTTGTTTTCACAAGCCAGACTGTAAATCCTCGTAACTCATGGGGTGCTGGAGGGAGTACTTAGAGAGTGAGGTATGATTAGTCCTAGACTAAACATACCTCTGCCACCATCTTAAAAGCAAGACCAAAAAGATCAAACTGTTTATAAGCAATTTAACTACACCCCAAAAGATGCTCAATAATATTTGTGGAAATTCAAAAATATCCAGCTCCTAACAAAGTAAAATTCACAATGTCTCATATTAAATCAAATTGTTATATATACATACAATGGAATATGGGCCAACAATTTTAAAAAGAATACTCTATTGATAAAAGCCATAAAATCTCAAAATAAATATATTTAGTAGAAGAGACCAGAACACACCTTCCCATTTCACACTGTGTTATTCCATTTACATAAATTTCTAGAGAATATAAACTAATCCATAGTGAAAGGAAGTTGATCGGTGGTCACACGAGAACAGGAAGGGAAGTGACAACAAACAGGCATGTGTTATAGTTTGAAAGTGATGGAGGCGTATTTATAATTTGGATTTTACTGATGCTTTCAAGAATATATGCATAGGTCAAAACTTATTAAAATGTACACTTTATGTATGTGCAATTTGTTATATGTAAATTATACCACAATAAATCTGTTAAAAATGTACTTAAGGAAATATAAAGAAAAAAGTCTGGAGTTAAAGAGGAACTAGATAATTCAGTTCCTTACATAATAAGATCAAAGCAATTTATACCATACTATGTAGAAGATGAGGGCCTTTGAATGGTTTTTAAGCGGGGAAGTGCCATAGTTCCATTACCTTGCTAAAAAAGTCCGCCAGACAGTTTGGAGGCAGGGTGGGTAAAGGCTGAATTATGATCGACCCATCATTCCCCTGTGTGCTGCTTGGGTCTTTGGTCCTTGTTACCATGAGTTCCCAGAATGAAAAATGTAAAACCCAGCAGACCTGAGTTATGAATATGGATTTGTGCTCCACAGGCCAGCTCTTTGTTGCATGTCTAATGAGCAGATGAAGGCTTTCGCAAAGGAAGAAAGGGCTGCAGGTGCAGGTGGGAAGATGTCATGGTGAGGAGGGCAGCTCTGCTCCAGCTCCTGGCCTAAGTAGATGCCTTCTCTCACTTAATATTGGGCCTGGGTATGCTATATCATATCTTGTTTTATAAAAGATTATTGATTGATGGCCGATTGATTAATGCTATGAGGGGGTAGAAAAAAACCACATTATATATTCAATTTTAGAAAAACAGTCTTTTGAAAATTTCTTAGTTTCAGATTTTCCAGGTGATGAGGTGTGCTTACTCACAGAAAATACGCATCTTAACAGTCAAAAGTTGAAGAGTCCTACCTCACTCACTAATATCAATGCTTTCTAATTTTTCCTGATGAAAACTACCTTTCATCCATGCACAAATTCATGCATGGCCTCAACTCTTTGTACCTGCTCTAGTCTTTGCCAAAAATGCCTTTTTACACACATTTCTTCTGCAAAATTTCACCCTCATTACCCTAAACAATAAGATGATCTTGTTTTTATTTTCTGTCTTTAATAAATTATCCATCTCTTCATTACTAAATTAACAAATATTCATTGGGCAACTATTATAGGCTTACAAATTTTCTAGCAACTGACAGTAAGTCAATGAAAAAGATACAAAAATATCTATCCTCAAGGTGTTTATAATCTTTTGGGGGCAAAGAGAAAAAATAAAATAACAATAAGAATATGTAGGATGTTAGATGGTGATGGGGGCATACAGAAAAATTAAAACAGGGATGGAGAATGGGAAGTGCTAGGGTCTGGGTTGCAGTTTAGAATATGTTAGTGTGTAGGTATGTCAATTACAAGTAGTAATTTGAACAAATACCTAGGACTGAGTAAACCATGTGGATATATGAAGTAAAAAGGTTCCAGGAAGTAGAAAGACAATTGCAGGATCCCAGCTGTGGGATCTTACTGAATATGTTTGTGGAAGAACAAGCAGGAAGCATGACTGGATCCCAGTGTAGAAAAAAGTGAGAGGCAATGAGACAGTGAGTGGCATTACAAACTTTTGGAAGGGTTTGGGCTATTTTTTTTCTTGGATAAACTACTTTTTAGAGCAGTTTTAGGTTCACAGCAAAAATGAGAAAAAGGTACAGAGATTACTGATACACTTTCTGTTCCCACATATGCATAGCCTCTGCCATTATCAATAGGCTTTGATTTTTACTGAGCAAAATGAAAAGTTATTTATTTATCTGGGTATGCATGCATGTATGTATGTATTTATAAGGAGGAGATTACAGGATCAGGTTTACTGTGCTTAATCTGGCTGCCGTGTTTAGTATAGTCTGATGTTGATACGGCACTGCATCAGGGAGAACAACCAGCAGACTACTGCTAAATTGGGATTTCTTTTCCAGGTGATCTTCAATCCACTTATCTTAGACATGATTATGATTTAGATCAGGGTGGTTGCAACGAGAGGTTGTGAAGATTGGTCAAATTCTGGATATATTTTTAATACACCCAGTGTAATTCGGCAACAGATTGTGATATAAAGTGAGATCAAGGAAGACGGTGGGTTGGCCCTGAGCATGCAGTGGGACATAGTTTCTGTTAACTGAAAATTCAGAGTACAGGATGGGCAACAGGCTTGAGCCAAAATATTAATATCAGGAGCTTGTTTTCAGATATGGTAAGTATGAGCAGATTAGTGTCCAAGTGAAAATATTAAATACGCTATATTAACCTGAATTTTGGAAGAAGACTCTGGTCTGGGAATAAGAATTCGAGAGTCACTAGTGTTGGTATGAAGAATTATGAACAAAAATTATATAATTGAAGGAAGATGTCTGAAGAGAGAAAAGGACCAAGAACTTAGTATTGAGGTGCCCCAACATTAACAGATCAGGGAGGTGAGGTCCGAACAGCAAAGAAGAAGTCTATGGAGCAGCCAGTGGTGCAAGAGGTAAACCACGACAGTACCTTATCCTAAAAGTCTGCAGAGGAGAATTTATGAAGGATGAGAGAGGGATCCGTGCTGTCAAATGCTGCTGCTCAGCCAGAAAGAAAAAGTCTCCAGAGTGGAAGTTTGAATCGATATGAGCCCATCAGTACAACCTCCAAGGCACACTGGCCTTTATATTTTGGTCATATTACTCCTCTTCTCATTCTGCTGGAATCTGACTGCATCATACCATGTAGTCTTACAGTTTATTTAAATTTGAAAATATTTGGCTTATTTATATACAGAAAAGCGATAATAGGCCAGGCACAGTGGCTCATACCTATAATCCCAGCACTTTGGGAAGCCAAGTGAGCCAAGGTGAAAAGATTGCTTGAGACCAAAAATTTCAGACCAGCCTGGGCAATATAGCAAGACCCTATCTCTAAAAAAATGTTTTAAAAATTAGCCAGGTGTGGTGGCACACATGTATAATTCTAGATACTCAGGAGGCTGAGGCAAGAGGATTGCTTGAGCCCAGGATTGCTGAGGCTGCAGTGATTTATGGTTGTACCACTGCACTTCAGCCTGGGTGACAGTGTGAGACCCTATCTCAAAAAAAGAACAACAACAACAAAAAAGAAAGGATGATAGTACCTACATCAGTTTGTTTATTTGGGGATTAAATGGTAATGGCATAAATGATATAAATCATATGAAAGGTTTAGAATAGGTCTGGTATGTAGTAAGTGCTCCTTAAACATTAACTGTCCTTATTGCTATTGTTGTTGAAGGATATGACATTTATATTATTTGTATCCCTAAAATCTAGCAGAGTGCCTGGCACAGAATAGATACTCAATAAGTGAAAGACGGGAATTCTCAAATGTCTTCACCATTTTGCCAAATCCCCCTGTTCCTCTATTCTTCATTTTTAACTGAGAAATGGAACTGGGAAAATCATATCATTAAAACAATTGAATGAATATGTGTTAATGTTACTTTAACAGAAAGTGAAAAAATCAGCAGTCATATAAAAAAGTTGTTATGTGAACTAATCAATAACAAAGCCCAATCATCATTAACATTTAATAAATTCAAGAGCATTTTATATTTATTATCTCATTAAATTCTCATACCCACTGATGAGGTTGTTAATATTATCTTTTAGAGATAATAAGTCAGGTCATCTAAAATTGGGTTGTCTTTTACTTCAAAATTACTCAAATAATATTTATTGAGACTAAATTATGTTCCAAGAGTTAAGCTACACAAGTTTTTACTTATTATATTTCACTCAATACTCATGGAGAACTAAGGAAGTTATATTAGGTTTTTCACAATTTTTCAATAGGTGAGAATATCAAGGTTCTCATATTCTATTCTAATCACACAGTTTATAGCAGTGTCAAGATTTGCGAACTCAGAGCTCTTAGCTTGGGGTTGGGTAAAGTTATATCACGTGTGAGAATTCTCAACTCCAGAGATTCAGAATGATCCCAACGGGATTACGAAAATGTGAAAGAGGCCAATATGCAGGGAGTAGGACCAGCACCCAAATCATTGAGTGGCCCTGTGCAAGCAGTAAGTCCGTGGACAGAACCATAGGTGGATTTTAGAACCACAGAGACAAAGTGCATCCCTGGGAGTGATTGAGTTGGAGTAAATACAGCTCAAAGATTTACTCTCAAAGTGTGAGAGATGATACAAATCCTGGGGTATACCTCAAATTTGTAAAAACAGACCTGTACTAGAACCTCGGAAAGACAGAAGTAACTGCTAGTGCCATTGTCTGCTGTTGCCTGATGCCTTCCCATGAGGCATTTGTAAAGGGCGCTTCATATAGACATCCTTTCTGTCAGGGACCATCACTGGGTTTTTATTTTGACTTACTTTCTTCTTATTTTAAAGCAATCATCTTTTACCTTCACCCCCACTGCTTACTCCATTTCAAAGGGACTCTCAGCTCCCCAGTCTGGTCAGATAATGAATCCCAGAATCCTGTCCTTCAATATTGTTTGCTGGAGCCTGTGAACTCATACTTCAGGCCAATGTGGCAGTAGAACCTCTGCTGGTGCTGCTGGTACCAAAACACCACTGCTGAGCATAATTTCACATGGATGCCATTGCTGCTGAAACCACAACCAATGAAGCTGGGGCTGATGCCAAAGTTACTGCAATAGCCCAGAGCTGCCTTAGGCTGTTTTGCTGCTGAGGACAAAGGCACAGCCAGAATCTAGGGGGAGAAAAATCCTCTCTCTCTGCCTTCTCTCTTCCTGCCAATTTCTCCGATTGGCAGAACCTGGAGAATGTATTAATATTTAAAGGCTTCCAGCTCACTGAAATTCAGAAATCACAAAAACATGCAAATGGAGCTAAGATCACATATTAATAACAATCACAATAGTTAAAGAGGGCTAGTTGAATTCCTGTAACTTTTGGTGTTATTACTACTTTTTAAAATAATGAGTACCTAAGTCCTCTATCTCAGGTTTGCCAAATAAAATATAGGATGCTATATTAAATTTCAATTTCAGATAAATAATGAATAATGCCTTAATATAGTTTCCATGAAATGTGATATATGTGTGTATTCTACTTATACTACACACACACACACACGCACACACATACATATACAGCCCAAATATTGCAAAAGACATGTATGATAAGACATATTCATTGTTTATCTGAAATTCAAATTTTAACTGGTGTACTAAATTTAAATTTGCTAAATCTAGCAACCTTATCTCCTAGGGATTTGTGAGGATTACATGAGCTAGTTGTTTCCTTATGCAGTCATTACAGATTTTAGAACTGTAGAGACAAAGTACAGCCCTGGAAGTGATTGGGGTCGTATTATAGTAAATACACAAAATTTTGCACAAAACTTTCTAATCTCTCTCATTCTCTCTCCCTCTCACTTTCTCTCGCTCCAGTGATTTTGCTGCAGAGATTACTTTCTTACTCATCAATATTTAAGTATTATATGTGCTAGAGAGATACTGAGGATATAACACTGGTGCTTATAGGGGGTATTGTAACACTCTCCCTCTAATTCAGAATTGGAACATTTATTCCCCCACCTGCTCAGAAAATTGGAAGGTACTGAATCTTAGTTAAATCTCTCCAAAAAATCACCTTGAGTCAAACAGAGCTGCCTTGTCCAAGTCATGGCCCCTTCAAGAGCCACGGGACCACTGAACTCCAATGACTGGATCATGGATGAGCAGGTGCACAAGTTGGTTGATTTGTCACAAGGCAGGACCAGCGCCAAAGGGACATTGAGCACCACTGCTCCCTGTGGAATCAGATGAAGCCATTGTTATGACTTCCCTGGATCAACCTCTCCCTCGGCTAAGCCGTGTTTTTCTAGAACATTTTCCCTTATACTTTTGGATCACACCATCAGTTTCCAGAAAAGTCCAAAGTATAAAAGTGGATAGGATAGTTGGTGACTAACCTTATGAAGCACAAATACTCCATTTTGGCGGCAAAACAAAACACCTTTAATTTAAAATCTACTGTGTTCTGATTCCTCATTTCTTCTTTAGCTCCTAGCAGGAGCTCAGTGCATTACTATTGAATAAATGATTGGATGACTAAATGAATGATGTCTATACGTAAGCAACAGTATAGACACACAGTAAAAGCTCAATAAATGTGAATTTCATCCTGCTGGAAGAAAATTTTATAAATCAAGGAATTTTAATTAAGTAAAGATTCTATGTACCACTTATAAATTTATAACATTTCTCTATCTTGTCTAAAAATTTAACCCCTTAAGGAAACTGATTGAAATTCATTTCCATAAAACTACCAAAGTGTATATTTATTGCCTAAAAGGCAAAATATAATAGAAAAAAATGTGACAGTATACCACAAAAAATCAATGCATGCTTTGTGATCTTCCATTATTCCTAATATTTTAATATGCTGCTTTGGCACATCTGGCTAGATTTGAGACCCCCTAAGACTTTATAGAATGGTCAAACCATCATTCTACCTCTTGATAGGAATTATTGTGAGTTACCATGATATTGGAACATCAGGCCAATCACAAATATGAGTGACCAGATCATTTTTCAACTTATTACATTTTATGCAGTTGAAGAGATTTATAATCTCAGAACACTCCATTGGATTTTGTATAGGATCCTGCCTTTATTATCTTGCTTCCTTGATTATATGTTTCTGATATACACATCCCCTGCACAATTCTTAAACATTAGTATTTCTCTTTGAACATATTTTCTTCTCACTGTACACACTCTTACAGGGCATTACCATTCACAGTCTGACTATTTCTATCACATTACTCACAAATATTTACAGATACCTCAAAATAATCCCAAAAGCCACAGAAATGTTTATCTAATATGTTGCTATAAATCTCTATGAGTATTTATTACATATGCCCTAAGAAAGTATCCAAATGTATTCTCTCTCGTCCACCTGTATAACTCAATTCCCCAACCTTCTCTTTATGTTTTTGATTAGATATATCGTTACTTACCAAATTGACACATAGTAAAATTTGCATTTTTGGCATATAGTTGTATGAATTTTAGAATGTGATTAATAATAAATTTGTAAAACTACAACTGCAATGAGACTACAGAACAGTTCAATCCCTCCAATAAATTGCATCATGTTGCATCTCTTACTGCAAATCCTCCCACACCACACCCCTCCCACCCCTAACCACTGGAAAACACTGATATGTTTGCCATTACTATGCTTTACATTTTTCATAACGCCATTTCTAAGTAATGACTATGTAACACACAGTTGTTTGAGACTGGTTTCTTTACCTCAGCAATACAATCTTTGAAGTTCATCCAGGCATCATCAGTATCTTGTTTCTTTTAACCATTGTTTAGTAGTCAATTGTATAGATGTACCTCAATATTTTTACCCATTTGCCCATTAAAAGACATTTGGGTTGTTTACAGTTTGGGTGACTAAGAATAGAGCTGTTATAAAATTTTGCAGAAGATTTTTGTATGAACATGTTTTTTTATTTATCTTGGGTAAATACCTAGGGATGGAATTACTGGTAATAGAGAAAGTATATGCTGACATAAGAAACTATCAAAGCATTTTTCAGCCATTCCCAACACTGATGTATGAGCTGATACAAAGTTGCTTCACATTATTGCCAGCACTGGATATTGTGATTTGAAAATTTTAACTTTGTTTGTCATTCTTACAGGCATGAGTGGTATCTTATTTGTTTTAAACTGTATTTGTCTGACAGCTAATGAAGGTGAGCATATTTTCCTGTGCTTATTTGCCAGTTGTTTCTTTCTGGTTTTTTTGTGTGTATGTGTGTGTGTGTGTGTGTGTGTGTGTGTGTGTGTGTGTGTGTGCTGAGTCTAGATTTTATTATATATGTCATGGGGAGTCTTTTTGTTTTTTTACTGGCATTGAGAAAAAGATAACTCTCTTTATTTCTGACTGACTTTTGATTGATAGTAGTTCTTTACATTTTAAGCTTTACAGTTTCATTCTGAAAAAATAAGGTTCTTTAAATATTTTGCCGATTTTTATTATAATTGAGATTTTTTTCTTTATTGTTGAGTTTTGACTATTCTTTAAAAATTCTGGATATAAATCCTTTGTCAGATATGTGATTGAAACTATTTTTTCTCAGTCAGTAGCTTGTGTATTCCTTCTCTTAATAGTGTCTTTCACAAGGTAAAGATTTTTATTTTGATGAAGCCCAATTTATTAATATTTTATTTTATTAATTATAAATTATTTAGAATTACATTTTTTAATTTCCAAGTTTTTAGACATTTTACAATTATCTTTCTGTTTTTGATTTCTGGTTTGATTTTACTGTAATGAGAAAAATACATTTATCATATTAATTATTTTAATTTTGTTAAGTTTTGCTTTATGACTTTAAATATGGTCTATCTTGGTAAATGTTCCATGTGTACTTTAAAAGAATATATACTTTGCTGTTGTTTAATAGAATTAATTATAAATGTTCACTAAATCTAGTCAGTTGATAGTTTGTCTAGTTTCTATATACTTGTTAGTTTTGTATCTATGTATTCTATTAATTTTATATATGTAAGTTTATATATAATATAATATATAATAATACATATGTAAGATTAATTAGAGGCTAAAGCCTCTAAATATATCTAGAATTTGTGTTTTTCCTTTCAGTACTATCAGTTGTTCTTTTATTATTTTGAGGCACTATTGTTAGGTGCATAAACATTTAGGATTGTTATATGTGATTAGTGAATTAACTCTTTTACCATTATGTAACATTTATGTTTCTATATAGTAATTTTCCTTTCTCTGAAGTCTACATTGTATGCTATTAATGTAGACATTCCATATTTTTATGAATGTTCACATAGTTTTTTTTTATATTTTTCTTTTAACCTGCATGTGCAATAAGATATGAATCGTGTTTTTATAGCAAACATATTTCCTTGGTCTGGTGTTTTTGTTTGTTTGTTTGTTATGTTTCCTTCTGACAATTTCTAAATTTTAATTGAAGTGTTTAACTATATTTAAAGTTTAACTATTTATATTTAATATAAGTACCTACATATTTGAATTCATATCTCCTACTTTTCCATTTGCTTTCTATCTGTTCCCTCTGATTTAATTTCTCAGTTTCTTCTTTCCTACTTTTTTGAGGATTTCAATAATTATTTGTATTCCATTTCAATTCATCTATGGATATTTTTACTATGACTTTGAATAAAATTTTTAGTGTGTGTTCTCGGATTTATATTATATATTGAGTTTTTCACAGTTTACTTATAATTAATATTTTATATTCAAAATGGAAAAGTTTTTACCCTATAGGTGTCTTTTTACCATATCTTCTTATGTGATATTTGTCATATGTGTTTCATCTATGTACATTAAAAACCTCATCAGAAAATGCTATAATCTCTTCTTTTTTGGATGCAAAGTTTAGACTTTTGATATTAACAGGTCTCTGAGGCTCTGTTCAAATTTTTTCCTTAAATTCTCTCTCTCTTGCACAATCACATAGTTGCTCTGCCTTCAATGTGTAATTAGGGATAATGTAAAACCATTTTCTAAGATAAAATTCTCTGGTGGAGGTATTAGATAAAAATTATGTGCATAGTTTTAGATTTATGTAGTTGGAAATGACAATTTAGACATTGTCATGAAGTAGAAGAGAGCTTAGGAGTGCAGATATAACTTTTGGTACATAGAAGACATTCTAAATCATGATATGGATGAAAGTCTAAGAAAGAGCATGAAGTGTAATAAGCACCATGGACCTGCCTATGTATTGGGTATTTAATTGTAATACTTAAAGTTCTCAGAAGTAGTGATCAGAGTTTTAGGGGGGAAACAGCAGAGAATGGTGATATAGAAGGAAAAAAGAAAGAAAAAAATCCTTGAATACAGAATAAGAGTGAGAATATTCCAAAAATAAGACAGAGATTCACAGAATCACATTTCACACATGACCCGTCCCTTCAGACTAGATACCTTCTGTCTTTGTTCAACCTAAATTCCCCAATATAATTGGGGAATTTCCAATTATATTGGAATTATTCCAATTGGGGAATTTCCGTAGCATAATCACAATTTCCATTATGCTATGAATCTATTTCCCTAGTGCCCCTGAATTTACATCACCTTTCATTTCAGGCCAGTTTCCAAGATCGTAACCTCAGTAGGGGTTCCTTTGAGTGATGCCTTGCTGAACTCATGCACAATTTGAAAATGAGATTTAAGAAAAATGGATGCTTTTATAACAATGGAATATTAGAGAATAGGGTTTAGTCTGAGGGCAAAAAGCTTGAAAAGCAGTGGTTCGCTGGAACCAAATGTGGTCATGTCTTCTTGACAATTTGCTTAGTCATGCCATGGCTTGAAATTTGTCTTGAAGTAGTATTTACCATCAGAGAAATCAGTTTATATGACATATCTTAGCTTTCTTTCTTTCTTTCCTTTTTTTTTTTTTAGAGTAATAAGGCTGAGTTGTGTCCTCCTAAAATTTGTATATTGAAGTATTAATTTCTAGTACCTCAGAGTATGGCTGTATTTAGAGACAGACTCTTTAAAAAGGTAATTAAGTAAAAATGAGGTTACTAGGGTTGACCCTAGTCCAATATAATGGGTGCCTTTATAAGAGAAAATTAGGATACCGCTATATAGAGAGGAGAGACCATGTGAAGATAGCCCTCTACAAACCAAAGAGAAAGATCTCAAAAGAAACAAACCCTGATGATACCTTAATCTTGTACTCCGAACCTGCAGATTTGTGAAAAAACAAATACCTGTTGTTCAAGACAGCTAGTCTATGCTAATTTATTGTGGCAGCCCTATGAAACTAATACAGAGAGCACACTGTTAAAAATTTACCATCACATCACTGCTAAAAAACCTTCAAAAGATATTAAAATGGCTCCTATATTAATAAATAGCATGTATAGCCTTAAAAACAATATTTCACATTTATTGAGAGCTTGTTATATGATGATTTATCTGCTTAGTGTGCACTATCATGACAGCTCTGCTCCCCTCTGCAATGGCAGAAGTATGGAGAGTGATAGCAGAAATATATAAAAGACAGTAACATGGGTTCATATCCTTTCTTTTTACTTACCAGCTATACATCCTGAGACTATGCATTATACTCTCTAGTCCTCATTGTCATTACCTATAAAATGGAATAGTGTGTTTTGAAGATGCTGGCATCACCTGTCTTTAAGAGTACATTCAGCTTTGTTGTTCTTTAAGTCTCTGTTTCCATGAATTTAAACAATGGCCCAGATATGAGTAATGTCTAGTACAAGGAAAAGGCATGTTCACTGATTCCATGGGACTTAGAGACAATAAATAAAAAAATAAAAATATTTATGAGCACACATGGGGAAGTAATATGACACAAACAAACAAACACATTTTCAGTCAGAAAAGTTGCCATCAGATTCCCTTTCTTTGTCTACCACTATGTCACTTAACCACTACTTCTCCTCTATCATTAACCAAATGCTGTGCCACTCATAAAGGGAACATATATATAATTTTTTTCCTTTTTCCTTTTCCTCAGATTTTATAGTAGTAGAACCTGGCTCTGAAACTAAGTTATTTCAAGCATTTCATCCAGAGCTTATTTTAGGTCTTTAAGTCTATGAAATTGTACTCCAGTCTTTTGAGAACTGGCCTATCAGAATTTTTGATAGTTTTGTTTTGTTTTGTTTTTACGAGTCAAGTCAGGTGCAAAAGACTTCTGAGGACAACTTGTCCATTTGTAACAATTCTAGTTGATCTCAAGGAAGAGTCACATACATGCATTTCTAATGGGATGGACACAATGAGTCATTTAATTACTCTGTCTCTATCTCTATCTATCTACCTACCTACCTACTTACCTTTCTATGTATACTTTATTTTCTGCCATGTTCCAGTCATTGTTCTATATCTCTATTATATTAATGTAATAATGAATATTCCACTATCACTGTTTTCAAAGAAACAGAGCACTATTAAAAGTATTAGATATATAAATAGCCACATGTCCATGTCATTTATGCAAAAAGAGGAGCAGATGGTCTTTTATACTGCAAAGAAGGGATTCCTTATCTGTACTATTTGGCTAAGTCAAGAAAGACTTCACAAAGATGTCAGGCTTTTCATAATACAAACACAAGTAATAGAATGTATAGCAAAATATCTATTTTAAAAATGAATAACAAAAATATAATTTAAAGATATGAAAATACCAATGGTATCAAGAAGACCTGAGTTCAGATTCCAAATCAGTCATTTCCTGAACTAATACCTCTCAAATTATGTTACATTAATATCAAGATAGTTGTCACTTCTACAATAAAATAGGTATCACATTACCAGAGAGTGGAAAAATAGGGCCCAAAAGGGACAATGTTGTACAATTCTTTGGGATGCTATTTACAAGCCACCTCAGCTCTTTTTGGTCTGGCAGATGCTGGTAGTTAACAACCCTTTGACATTCTGTACCAATCATGTTTATCAAGGTTTTTTGTAAAATTGGGCATGCTTATTTTAAAGTAGAAATGCAAAGAACGTGGACTAATAAAACAATTTTGAAAAAATAAAAATAAAGTTAGAATACTCTATCTTGTTTCAAGACTTACTGTACAGCTAAAGTACAATGCTGTACTGGTGTTAAGATAGACCTATAGATCAAAAGAACAGAATATAAACCCCAGACATAGAACAGCACAGTCATGGTCAATTGCTTTTTAACAAAATCACCACATTAATTTTATAGGAGAAAGAATTGTCTTTTAAATAAATGTGTCTTCAGCACAAGAGTAGGTTACAGTATGTTCATCATGGTAAATGTTCTTATTTTGCCTCATGTTTTAGGGAATGTCCCAGTTTATGATGTGCTGTTGTATGAACCATACCATTTTGCTTTTAGCTAGCCTGGAACTGAGCTAAGTTCTGAGGATATGATGTTGAACAAACATCTAGTACTCTTCATGAAGACAACATGAATCAAATATTCATAAAAACTGTAAAAGTGTTATGAAGGAGAATTACACCTGCTGAAAAGACCTATATAATGGGGTCAGTTAACCTAGAGAAGGATATTAGGAAAAGCTTTCATGAACTGGCATTTTAATGGTCAGATGGCTAACTGGGCCAAGGGAAAAGGAAGAATGTTCCAGAAACGAGGATTCATTCTGCACAAATCCCCTAGGTCAGGTGGGACTGTGCTTAGCTTGAGAGCCTTCCTGTTCTCCAGCATACCCAAAGGTAACAGTGAGGAAATATGGTGACGCAAGACTGATAATAGAAATGTCTTCATTTTCTAGAAAGGAAGATGAGGTCTAATAAGGTTTAAGTTAGTCCCCAAAGTCATGGTGAGTGGCTGAATCAAAACTCAAAATTGTGTCTATTGATTTTAGTTTTGCTACATTTTCCACTCTAAGCTATTTTGTCATAAGACTTGGCTCCCCTCTCGAGAACTAGTTTAGTGGGATATAGACATGTAAACACTATTTACTACACAGTAGAATGAGGAAAGCACTGTAAATTAGGAATAATTGAGATGTTAAGGCTTATAAAGAAGGAAAAAATAAATTCAAGTTGAATATAAGTGGAAGACTTTAAAGAAAATTTAGCATGTCATATATGCATCCAAAGCTGCATGATTCAAGGACAATTTACATAGTAATTTAAGTTCTAGAAAGAAAATCGAGATATATTTAAGGATACACCCATCTGAATGAGTCAAATGAAGGCCACGGCAGTTGAGACATTGTGAAATAGGCTTCATAATAAAGAAGAAACTTGAAAGATAACCTTGAAGGATGTGACCAAAAAGAAAAGGAGAGAATAAGAGGAAAAAATCTCCAGAAAGACATGGCAACAACTTTAAAGCTTCCTTTTTTTTTTCTTAATGGGATCTTTAAGAGTAGTAGATGTGGGGAGAAAAAGCAAAGGGGAAAAAAAAAAAATATATATATATATATATATAGAGAGAGAGAGAAAGTTAATTAGAGAGTGATGAGAATCTTGTAAAATTAGCTGTGTCAAAACAAAAAATGGATTAAGCAAAGTGTTCTTGAGAAATGAGAACATATTCAGATGAGTGTGGCCAGATGACAAGCCCTTAGTAGAGTAATTAAGAGAACTAGTTAATGAAATTACAGAGTAATTTTAAAGTTACTTGGGGGATGAATTGTATAGTTAGACAATGTCAAGAAATGAAAAAAGAAAGAGAGAATGAGTACACTAACTATATGCCTTTGTGTGTATGTGTACAAACAGACACATAACTTCTTTAGGTCTCTACAAGATAGTGAGTGTCACCAATTTATTTCTATAATTCAATGGTCTCTGGCTTTCTGGCATTCCTGGATGATCAAGTTCAGGAATAACAACTGCTATTTTTCTTTATTATATACATAGTCTTATTTTTTGCTTTTAAATCAAAATGGGAAAAATGTATCTTCCATTCTTGTGTAGCAGAATTTGAGTCCTTTAAAAACAAATTTTGGTAATATCAAATGAGTTTTTTATGTTGTCTTTTCATTTTTAAAGTAGAATTTGTTGAACTTAATGTTAAATTTTATTTTTTTGCATTTGTAAGGCTGAATATTTTTTCGGTCTTGAATCTCAGCATGTTTAATAAGTCACCTGATAGAATGTGACATGATTATTAGAGGTTTTGTTTTCCTTTTATCTCAATACATCATATGCAATGACTTTTTGTTAGCATGGGGAAGGCTGGCAAGCTTAATAAAGGGATAGAATGAGAGGCAGAGGAGGAAGTGAATGAGAATGAGATAATAGAAGAAGGGACAGAATCTGTTGTGTGTTGACCACATGATTCAAACTATGTGTTCTCAACTATTTACCTTTTTTTATAGGTAACTTAATAAGGTACTGATGAATCAAATATCATTCCCATTTCACAGATGAGTAAAATGATTTCAGGAATGTAAACAACATACAGAATTATTCATAGTCAAAAGATTTAAATCAGATATGCTAACCTATCAGCATATTTTTAACAAATTAAATGAGCCCTTGTTTTATTGTGAACATCATTTTTTCAACAGTAAAAACATACAATTAATCATAATAACAAAAGAAGTAATCTGTAACGATTCCACTTTCTCCTGTTTCTTCCACAATATCTAATGTCCTAATTTGTGAAATGAAATAATTAGACTAGATGATTTTTAAGTCCCTTTGAATACTAGAATTTTATGATAGATGATGCTGGAAATTTTTTAGAAAAAAAAAATTGGGGAAGTATTTTGTAAACTTAGTAGATTTGTAGAACTTAATCCTGTTATTTTGGTACCCAGGATATAATCAAGAAAATTTTATTAAGCACTAAACATGTTCCAGGCTATCCACTAGTTGCTGGGATATAAAAATAAAAGGCATTGTTACCACCTTCATGAGTTTATACATCTAGGTTGCTGAGGGTTGTAATGGAGAGAAGAAAAAGAAAGAGAAGTAAATAAAGAAATGCAATTTCAGGTTGTCTGGGAGCTCAGGAAACTACTGTCAACATCTACCTACAACTACTTTCAGGTTGCCATAAAAATTAAATAGCGTAATGATATCAGAAGAAACATGTCCCATGATATTATGTCATTAGGTTCTCAAAATATGGTTGTTAACGGATAAAAACAGTCTGTTTTTCAAGTATGTACAGTGAATAGAATGAGAGGTGAAGACATGGAGAATCACTACACACACCATTTACTCTATGTTAAGTGAGAGGGAAGTAAGGGCATGAGAGTGAAGGACAGGGGACAGGGGTTGGGGTAATGAGTTAAGAACTGGTGGGATCAAATAGAACTGGGCTACTTTATTAAGGTAGTTGGAAAGATAGAGGTTCTGGTCTGATTATGGAATGCTTGATATTGAGATTATAGAAATGGTCAAATTAAATAATAATAGAGCTTGGATATGACCATGACATTACATTGTTGGAAGTAAGGCCATAAAGCTTATGAGAAGGCAGGAAAACACTATCCATGCGGATACTGAAACCACTGAAAATCAGAGTAAGAGTAATGTGGGAGAGAGTGGCAGAGAATCTTGTGCAAAATATCTTCTAGGAGAGATGGACTGACCTGGCTGATGGAGTGCTGACTGCACCAAGAGGGAAGAGTGAGCAGTGTGTTGTGATGACATGAGCTACACACCTGGGAGGCTTTTGAGGGAAGAGGGAGGGAACCCGGCTTTAGAGTGTAACATGAAGAACAAGGAATTAACTTCCTTCAACTCCTGATTAAGTGGTAAAAAGGGCATGGAAGAGAAAGTAGTCCTTACTCGAGAAAGCTGCAGGCAAAACAGTGCCTAGAAGAACCAGGTTTGCCTAAAGCAGTCATAATCCACAGTGATTTTTATGTAGCATGGAGCAAGTTTTGGGGAAGATGGAGAAAAGAGGTGGTATTAAGTTAGGGGATTTTCAGCGTGCTAGGAAGATGAGTATCTAGGTAGTAAAAGACAACCCAGAAGGTTTGGGCTTCTTGAGGATTTTGACATAAACATCAATAAAGGTCATGAAGTCTTGAGTCTTGATGTTCTCCAAGGTATGTAGCTATGTGGCGTCAGTGTTCTTGGAGAGGACAGGTGGGTCCTGGTTAAACATGAGCAGTGCTCTGAGTCGTCTTCTCACTGTTGGACATTAGGGGATGAATATCTTCACCATGAGCACATTCTGCTGAAGAACTCTGCTATAGAATTCTTAGTAACTGACAAAATCTAAGTAGATAAATATAATGTTTAAAGTATCCTTAGAATAAATAACACATCCCTTATAGAACAGAATATTATTCAATAGAAATATGGAAATATTTGTATTAGTTGTGTTGGGACTAAGGAATGCTATCCCAAAATATGTCACTCTCTGACCTTCTTCCATCTTTCTTTGTGAGAGCTGGTACTAAAAGTCTTTGTGAGAGACTGCCCCAGAAAGCAGATCAGAAGGTCCTCATGTGGCAGGTGCCCTGCCATATAACCAGAGGAAAGGAATAAGGACATGTAGAGGACAGGGAGAATCTGAGCAAACAGGCCTTGCTGAGTTCTCCCAATGTACAACTTCATCCCCTTTTTGTCCAATCCTACTTCTACACATTGTCCATGCTTCATCAAACCTAAGCATAAAAATACTGTTTTCCCTGGTCTTTGGGTTTTCATTTCTGAAGGTCCTTGTGTCACCTAAAACTTAAATGAATTTTTTATTCTTTTATCTTGTCAATCTGTCTTTTGTTATAGAGGTTTCAGCTGTGAACCTTGAGATGAGTGTGGAAAATGTATCATTTTTCCTCCCCATAGCCACATAAATAAATTTAAATTTTCTAGTAACCATATTTTTAAAAGTAAAAAAAATGTCAAATTTTACTAACACATTTTATTTAACTCAAAAATCCAAATGTTACATGTTTTTAAGCATGTAATCAATACAAAACATTTATATGTATAATCAATACAAAATTATTAATAAAGCATATTATATTCTTCTTATAGTAAGTATTTGAAATCCAGTGTGAATTTTACACTTAACATATGAATACACATTTCCATTTGGACTAGCAGCATTTCAATGGCCACATGTATCTACCAGATTAAACAGTATAGCTCTACAAGTTTGAAAATCTGTTCACAATAGAGTGATAGAGCAGTTCTAATGTGAATATCTAATATAATATTGTTTTCCAAAGCAATAAACAAAACTATGGCACTTTGCCACATTTTTTTTCTGTGTTATGAATTAAAATTTTTCCCACTTTCATAATAATCAGGTGAACACTATTGGAAATGTATTTCCAAAATCATGTCTGAATAGTAAGAGACTATTATCTATTGAAATTTTGGGTTTAGAAGTCACCAATGTTATCTAACATGATTGTCTTTGAATCCTATTCCAGCAGACATAGTGATAAAGCCAACTGATGACCAGTTGATGGAGCAAACTAAGAAAATAAAGACTATACTTAATTGTCAGCTCCTCTTCCTTTCTTTTCTCTTGACATCTACAGCTCCTGGCATTGGGATTTATTCAGAGGTTCCACTATGACTTCAAAGTCAACCACAGTTCCCTCTAAGACTGTTATACTGTGCTAAAGCATAATATCTAGAAATATTTTTGTAACCCTCCCAGCAACTCATATCAATCTGTGCCTCTTTGACTAGATTTTATATACTAGTATTTCATTATTAAATGAAATATGGTTATGACTTAATATTTTTGTTACTATTATCATAGTTATTATGAGTAGTTATAGTAACATAATGATACTGACATAGTTTGGAAGAAATGTCTTTTGCACAAACTATACACTGCTTGTAGGAACAATTTTCCCTCTCTCTTGCTGATTTTCCAAATACAGCCTGGAATCTTTACATCCATGCCTGGTCCATTAGGTAGTATCCCTTCTTGCTAAATGATGAGATTTTCCACCCAAATTTGAAACAACTAAGAAACAAGTCAGAGGGATGGAGATCTACTATCAGCTTTTTTATTATCTGATATCAGTTTTTTTCTTAGATATGTGACAAATTCCCCAAGTCCCTCCACCCAGTCTGATCGTGCTGTCAGCCAGTGGGGCAGACTGCTCACATGTGACAGTGGGTAACACCCCTGCCCTGAGCCTTATATGGTAGAAAATGAGAGAAAACCCAGCAGGGACCGAGCAGTGGTGTAGCTCTTTTCCCGGTCTCACCTGGCAGATGAATCCTGAGTTTTCCTTCCAAGAAGTAGAAGTTTCTTGTTATTGAAGGAAATGTGATAAGGGCAGTGTAAATTCTTCCTGCAATATCAGTAAGTGCTGGACTTTCCCACCTCCTACTTCATGTTCTAGCAATTAGACAGCTTCCAATTGACCCAGCACCATCCCTTGTGCAAATGCTCAAACTGTTCTCTCATGCCATGGCATGAGTTTCTTCCTGATTCACCCAGCTCAGTGGTTTTACTCAGCCCACGTCTCAGAGGATTAATATGACTCATCTTTATTTCTCATCAAGCTCCAGGAGGCAGGGCGAGTCAATGTGGGTGACGAGCCTGAGTGCTTTAACGTCACTGTGTCAGAAGAAATAATTCTGTCTAATCACACACTAGCTCTTAAAGCTTCTGCTTGGAAGTGAAAAGCTCCTCTTATGCTCAAATCTCATTGGCCAAAGCCAGTCACATGGCTGTCCCCAACACTGAAAGGATGAGAAGTGCATCACCGCATGTGCCTGCCCTGAAGGAGCAGAAAGCTGGGCATAGCTGGTGCACAGAATTGGAGACTAGCATAGGCAGCAAAGGGGAAAATCGTGTTCTGATACCTGTCACCCCTCAGCTCAACAGTTTAGGGAGACGGTATGAGGCAATAGAGGGGGGTTGTTTCCATACCGGATCCCCTTTCTGTCACACATATCAAGTAGCAAGTTATTTAACTGATAGCCTCCCAGGCTCAAGTTTCATTTGCGTTAATGGGGTTATGGCTAATGGAAGAAGCTTTGGCTTAGACTCAGAATAAAGGTTACCTACCTCTGATTCATATCCACTGGTGGTAAAGCTCTATGCTGTAGACTGAATTGTGCTTCCTTTCAAAAAAAAAAAAAAAAAAAAAAAACCTCATAGTTAAAATCCTAATCCACAATGCTAAAGTATTTGGAGATGAGCCCTCAGGGAAATAGGTATGGTTAAATTAGGCCATGAAGGTGGGCCCTCATAATTGGAGTAGCGACATGGTAAGAAGAGGAGACAACAGAGGTCTCTCTCTCCTATGTGAGGACAGATAGAGAAGGTGGCTGCCTGCAGGCAAGGAAAAGAGCCCTCACCAGGGAAGTGAATTTGTGGGCACCTTGAGCCTAGACTTCCCATACTCCAAAACTAGGAGAAAATGATTCTTATGGTTTAAGCTACTTAATTTGAGGTATTTTGTTATGACGGCTTGAGTCTCAGTTTCATCATCTGTAAGATGGACATCATCTTTCCACCCTACTTTACTCAAAGGGTTTTAGGGAGGAACTGAGAAACAAATGAGATCACGTCCTAAAAATTGCTTTAACCTAAAGAAATACAATGTAACCAAAATGTCAAAAAAACAACAAACCTTTTATCCAGTGGGGGGCAGATGGGAGGGGGGAGGTGGGGAAGGGGGTATACTTATATACTTACATAATGGGTGTGGTGTGCACCAACTGGGGGTTGGACACGCTTGAAGCGCTGGCACAGAGGGAAGGAGGGGTGGCAGGGGCAATATATGTAACCCCAACAATATTTGTATCTCCCTAATATAATGAAATAAAAGGAGGAAAAAAAAAGCTATATGAATAAAGAGATTGCCTGTCAATAGTGTTTAAGAGTCTCTATCCCCATCTATGGAATTTCCATCTTCCCAGGATTTCCATCTTTACCTTTGCCAGGCTTTGTTGTTTAAAACGAATTAGCACATCCTGGGCGGTAGAAACACAGCAGAGATTCCACAAAGGCCATCCATCAGCTGAGACTGTCAGTGGACCTGAGTTAGAAGCAGCCTTGCACTGATAACCCTTGGTGACCTTGACCAAATCATTTAGCCTCTCTGAACTTGGGGGGGTGAAAGCTTACAAACCCATTGTGAGGAAAAAGAATAAGTTCTTCCAAAGCCCAAAGGATTCATTTGTTTTTATGCTGATGGCCAGGAATAATGCTGTATTGAGAGGAAGGGAAGGCGTAAGGAATAGTTTAGGCCCTAAGGAGAGCACTAGAGCTGGCCAGACCTATATCCTAGGCAAGATTTTGCGCCTTCTCAGTGGATCATATAATGACTTCTTTTAATGTTATGAATTAAACATTAAATGTTATGAATTAAACAATGACTTGTTTTAATGTTATGAATTTAGCACCTAAATCCTTAGGTGCTAAGGATACAATGTTTAAAATAGAAAATGACCTTGTTCTCATTGGGATATGCAAACAAATCAAGGAAGTATGTCAAATATATATATATATTATATATATATATAATATATATATTGAATATATATGTTCAATATATATTCAATATATATATTCAATATGTATATAATATATATATTCACTATATATATTCAATTTGTATATAATATATATATTCAAATGTAACACATACCGTGGAGAAAAATAAAGCCAGATTAGACAAAGATGAAAATGGCATAAATGATGCATGAGACAGTGCCATCCCAGACCTGAAGAAAAAACATTTTAAGCAAAGGAAATACTCAAAGCAAGAGCCCTGACAGAAAACATGCGATGGTTATGAAGCAAAGCAAAAAGCCAGTGTGGCTGGAGCAGAATGAGTAAAGGGGTTTGTACTAGGAAATAAGAATATGAAGGCAATCAATTTCAAGTTCATTGGCCTTGGACAGATTACAGTTGACCCTTGAACAACACAGGTTTGAATGGCATGGGTCTACTTCTACATGGAGGTTTTTTCTTGATAAAGGATACACTGAGTGTTCCTGACTTTCCTGGCTCCCCTTCCATTTCCTCTGCCTCTTCCAGCTTCCCCACCCCTGTAACATCAAGATCAACCACTCCTCTTCCTCCTCCCCCTCCTTCTCAGCCTACTGAACGTGAAGATGATGAGGACGAAGCCCTTTATGGTGATCCAATTCCACTTAATGAATAGTAAAAATATTTTCTTTTCCTAATAACTTAATAATTTTCTTAATAACTTTTTTTTTATTTCTCTAGCATACTTTATTGTATGAATACAGTATATAATACATATAGCATAGAAAATATGTGTTAATCAACTCCATATGTTATTGGTAAGGATTCTGGTCAAGAGCAGGCTATTAGTAGTTAAGTTTTTGAATAGTCAAAAGTCATATGTGGATTTTTGTCAGCATCCCTGACCCCATGTTGTTCAAGGGTCAACTGCATTACATATTTTACACATACTTCTGTAGGTTATATCTGGTGGGTAGAGTTTTGTCAAGATCTCATGAAATGCCATATGGGAAACCACACTGAACCCTGAAATTTTAAGAAATCTTTTAAAAGGTAAGAATTCAGCCAGATATGGCTCCTGTACCAGTCCCTCTTTCCCAGTGCAATAACCCATCAGCTACTCTTCTTCTACCACTTAAAGCCTCTAAATCTCATTGCAAAGGTCATGCGCATACTCTGATCAACCCAAATGTTAGAACTTAATTCTTAAATGAGATAACAGACACAAAGCTTTTAGAAGAGCATCAAGACCATAAGTGGTAGCCATGTTCATTACTTTCCCATTGTCCTTGTGAGCTGGTCAACATAAGATTGAATGGAATATTTAAGATCCCTGCTTTGCATACCTGTCCCTAAAGCAATAAGCAGAAGAGAAGAAGGCATGCATAAATCTGTTCTGATTATACTTCTGATAAAGTTGTGAACTTAAAGAAAGTAGCTTCTATGGAGCCTAAATATTTTTTTCAATGTATTTGAGAAAATTTGTTTCTTAAGTTCAAAATAAAAAGTGGATGAGAATGTCAGGGGAAGAGCTGGTGTATTAATTTCCTAGGGCTGCCTTAACAAACAAATTACCACAGACTGGGTGGCTTAAACAACAGAAATTTATTTTTTTACACTCCTGGAGGCCTGAAATTCAAGACCAAGGTAAAATCAAGGTTTGTGTCTGGTGGGGGCTGTCTCTCTCTGGCTGACAGATGGCATCTTCTTGCTGTGTTGTCACATGACCTTTCCTCTGTGCAAGCGCAGAAAGAGAGGGAGAGAGATATCTGGTGTCTCTTCCTCTTCTTATGAAGATTCCAGCCCTATTAGATTAGATTCCCACCATTATGACCTTATTTAAACTTAATTATACCCCTTACAAGCCTTGTCTCCAAATACAGTCACATTGGGGGTTGGAGATGAAAAGGATGAAGTTTGGGGGATATAATTCAGTTCATAACAGCTGGTTAGCCTATATGTGTATATATACGTATATATTAATATATATTAATATACATATATAGAGCACTAGTCATCAGAACTAGTGTTGTACACAATTGGTTTTTGACAGAAGAACAAGTCGAATTTTCTCTTCTAGCAACATCACTTGCCCCCCCCAAAAAAAAAGAAAGAAAGAAAGATCTTTCTACTGATGCCTGGATGTTCATTCTCAGTATGTGTTTTTGATAAAAGTGAAAGTACATTTTAGGCACAGAAAGACAATTGAAAGTTTTCTTTATTCTTAAAAATTGATATTTAATACATTACTATCACAAAATTAAAATCCTGTTCTTCTTGTGATTTCCCATTAAATTTACAAATTATCTTATTTTCTATTTATAAATTCAGAAAATATTAACAAAGCTTGTAAGTAACCTTTCCAAATTAATTAATTAAAGTCCACTACATGTTTTAAACTTTATGATTTTCTAATAAGGTAAGCTTCCCAGGTACTTAACCAAATTTTATAAATCTAATAAATCAAAATTGTAAGTATGTTATTAATATAATGATTTTCACAGGCGTGGTAAAATTGTCTTAGACTATTCAACTTAGAATGACAAGCAAAATCAAATTTTCAATCCCACATTTTAAATTGGAATCAATTTAATCTGTTAGATACTCTAGAACGTCAAACTATACTTTAATATGCCAATTTCTTCTAAGTTATAACTGACTAAAATGTCAAAAAAGCTCAGGTTATTTCCAAACTTAATAGAAAAATATTAACACTATGAGTTATAATTTGCTTCATCGTGTTCAGAATTAAGTATATGATATCCTGTGGTTAAACCACTCATTCATGCATTAATTCATTAATACATGCTTCAGAACCTACTATGTGCCAGGCCCCATCTGAGATGCTGAAACTAAAACAGTGGGAAACCAAACAAAACAAAGCATGGTATCCCCAGCTTCATGAAACATAAATGCAAGGGGAATGCTCAAGAGGAGCAGAAAGACAAACAAAAACCAAAAAATTAAATCATGTTGATTTCAGAAGGAGATTACCTTGAAGAAAGGGGCATTGTGTAGAGAGCTACTGAATTACGAGGATAGCACTCAGGAAGGGAGTCCTGGTAGATGCCACAATCCAGGAAACACTCAGAGGAAGGACAGAAGTTTGCCACGTGACTGATTGGGTGACAGCATTCCAGGCAAAGTCCCTTGAGAATGTAACGAAGCTGGCATGATAGAGAAATAGCCTTGAGTCCACTGTGGCCCAAATAGGAGGAGCTGAGAGAAAAGGGGAAGGGATGAGGTAAGAGAGGGAAAGAGATCTAGGCTGGCTGGGATCCTCCTGGCTACTTATTCTGAATGAGAAAGAAAATTCATGCAGTGCATTGAACCCAGGGGTGACATGAGATGGCATGATGTGATATGAGTTTAGCAGGATGATCCTAGCTGCTGTGTTAGGAGAGACTGTGTGTGGAGGGGTAGGGAGTGCAAGGGCAAAAGCCAGGAGACTCATCAGAGGACCCTGGCATACTCCAGGTGAATGGGGATGGTGGTTTCCACCAGGGTAGAAACAGTGGAGGTGATGAGAAGTGGTCACATTCTGGATGTATTAGAAAGGAGACCCACCGAATGCACTGACAAATTCTAATCTATTAATAAGAGATGTTTGGCCTGAGCCACTGAAGAATAAAATGAAGAAGACCACAGAAGAAGCCAATCTAAGGGAAGGAAGGAAATGCCTCAGTTTGGGGCATGAGTCTGGGAACCGAATTAAATATCGTAGGGAGGTATCGCATAAATGTTAGATATGTACAAATAAATAAATAAGTAAATAAAAGGTCTGTACTAAGGAAACTTGTGATTATCTATTTACCAAGCAATTTGAGGTTATATATTAACTGCAATTATCATGGGCACATGAGAATGAGAGCTGCAATGAATAGGGGTGATTTTTTTTTCTCACCATCTTAACATGGAGAAATGTTGAAAAGATCTCTAAGTCCATGATTTTGAATGGAGTCTTACAGCTCATGCCCCATGAATTCAAGTTCCAGATGATCTCATTATTAAGCCTGTGTTTTTGTTGCTGCTGCTATTGTTGCTTTTTTTTTTTTTTTAACCAGTTAAAAGAACACAACTTATCAATTTATTGTCTGATTCTATTATGGGATTTTTTTTACATTCTTTCTGTCTGACGGGACTTTGATTCTCATTGGTATTCTAATGGTATGATTGGATGTTATATCTACTTTCTTTCTCTTTCTGAATTTACGCTCCCACCTCTGAAAGCAGCCAGGTATAAATCACCAATGTCAACATTCCTTTTATTTATATATTGGGGGGGGGTTGATTTTGGAGTTAATCTCTGCCCTCTCCAGGCTTCTGTTTGAAGATGGAAAGCGGAAATACATTAAGGTCAATCATACTTTATGTTTTCTTGATCTGAGAGATTTAAAGGGGCAAGAAAACCATTGTTTTCTCAAGAAGATAACAAAGAGTATGAAGGCACAGGGTATCCAAAGACCAGATGGTTGGCCTCTGTAATGGTGGTGCTGTTGGCCCCATATAGAAAACAAACTTTTCCAGGGTGCATGCACACACACACGTACACACACATATGACATAGTAGAGACATGCATCTTCTCTCAGACTATGCCTGCTGAACCACCTCCACTGTGATCAACATTCCTGAAAAGTAAAAAAAGAAAGAAAGAAATGCTTTCTGAAAATTCCTAGTAGCAGTATGTAAATCTATTTGTGAAAAAGTGTGTGCTTTACTTGAAATAATGTCCCACCCTACAAGTCCACTATAAGATGGTCTTTCTCCAAGTTTAATCAACACTTGGCTACCAGAAGAAGGAGATTGGCTGTTACAAAAAGGGCTATTGGAAGCTGTCACTGAAATATGAACAGAGTTGGAAAGTAAAAACTTATACAAAGACCCAGACATCTAGAACAACAATGAGATATCATGAATTTCTCAAGGCAACTCAGATTCATTAACCACTTCAGGACTGCTCTTATTGGCCGCGAAACCTTGCCCACAGCCGGCACTCATAGTTCGCACGATAGTTTGTCCTGTGCATGGACGATGAATCTGTTTTGCTCTTGTGTGATGAGGAAAGCTTTAAAGCACTGAAAGCTTGTTTTACTTTACAGGCAGCTTTACTTGTAATGTAAATCAGAATAGGTAACATATACATATATGTTTTCATTACATTATTTTTAAATGTTCACAATTTTATTTTGATAAATGAAAAATTAGAAAAGTCATATCATGGCTGTTGGCTAAAGTCGCTGTGTGCGTTCATCTGTGGCTATGGACTACAGTCAACGCTGGTCCTGAAGTGGTTAAGAAGAGTGAAATGGCATTTGGTATCATTTAAATAAGAAAGCAGAAACAGGTATGGCATATGTGTGTGCTAAAAACAAATCTAGTAAAAAAATGGCCAAATGACAAGTTTTAGCTCTGAAATAAGTACATTTTTAACCATTTTGGAAACTGTTTCTTAGAATTTCAATAATTAAAGGTTGCTGTAGAATAATATATATTATTATTTCTAAAAGGAAACTTCAAATTAATTTTCTTTAAGTAGAAACAGGTCCAGGAAGTTTAGTTTTCCAAGATCACACAGAATGTTAATGTCAGAACCTTCATTAAAACTAAATGCAACAAATTGTCCAATTGAGTTTTATTTGATCACATTTTGGGTTAAGATTTTACTTTCTTCCTGTTATTTTTAACCACACCCTACTGATACTGTGATTCTTTAAAAGTAACTTAAAATGCCATTCACCATTTTCCATAATTACTGCATGAAATGCTTTGTTTTCCTTTGTTTGTGATTATCTGGATGTTTTATTTTTCAAGGACCACATGCCCTTAAACCAATTTTGGACTTGGCTATTTTTACTACATCTTTAGTGTTCTCTAATTAACCAGATTGCTTTTCATTTTTCTTGTTAAGTCCTAATTTTAAAAAGCATTCTGTATGCAGCTTGGTGAATTTCCTCATTAAGTAAATCTGCTTCCCTATTGGTTGCCTTTACTATATTTGCTTCGATTTCTCTTTATCAAGTGCAGAGCTTAAACATTATTTCTTTTAATGATGCAGTATGTGTCTTTATGGGTATATATTTAGTTTTATTTATATTCTCATTCTTTTATTTTTAGTATAAACTTTTCTAACCTACAGATGACTTGAGGTGTTCAAAATACAAGAAAAACAAAGAATTTAGCAATATACAGAGTTCTTAGGATATAATTTCTGCATTAGGATTTTTTTTCATGTAGATATCATGTTTGCCAGTAGAATATTTAATGTCTATAAATCTAACATTTAAAAAAAAACATAGAGTTTCACTGTATTTTAGGAGATAAATTTCTAGAATATTTTCATGTTTAATCTCATCACAATCTAATGAAATAACATTATTAGTATATACAGCAAGTTTAAGCACCATGCACTAAATGGTAGTATTAAGGGCTACACATATTTCTCATTTCCTTTTCCCTCCAAATATTCCAGTGTCCCATAGTTCTGTATGTAGACTGGTGGTTAAATTTGTTTCAAATCTTTTCAGAAGACTGTCATCACACTAACAACAACAACAAAATCAAGAATCGACAGAAAAAAGCATTATTTTTAGTGAATATTATCCAACTACTAAAATTCCATTGCTTATAAAGGTAGATGTTTTCCATTTGAAACATTTGTAATGTAAGTATAACATTCCAGAGATATAACAGTTAGTTCTGGGGATTCTTTAAAAAATGAACTGCACATTCTGTAACCTTTCCATAATGCATTGTAATTATCAAATTATTCTGTCTAATCCATATTTTATCTGTGGCTTCCTTTTATTTAAGCTTGAGATATGATCAACTTGAACCCACATTCTATGCTTTGTGTGAGGTTTAATGTTTGTCTTAGTCTGCCATGGTTGCTATAATAAAAATACCAATGACTGGGTGGCTTAAACAACAAACATTTTTTCCCCATAGTTCTCGAGGCTGAGGATTCCAAGATTAAGGCACCAGCAAGATTTGGTGACTCATGAGGGTCTGCTTTCTGGTTTATAGATAGCACTTTTTTGCTATGTCCTCGCTGGGGGAAAGTACCTGGGAGCTTTCAGGTTTCTCTTTTATAAGGGCACTAACCCCATCCATGAGGGCTCCCAGTTTCCTCCTTCTGTGGGAGTGTCACCTGCTGCGATTGTTTTCTCTCCACTGTACTTCTCGTTCTCCCTATCAGGCACTGCAACAAAAAATGAGTCTGAGTTGAGTTTGGGTGCAGGAGCCGAGGAGAGCTGGGTGCTCACTCTGATAAAGCTGGTGCTTATGCATTTACTTATGAATAGCAGAGGGAGAAGGTACCTAAATCATTTCCAGCACCTTAACACTTACTAGAACAGAGGAAACGTGTTTATTTTCTATCTTTCCTGCTAGAGATATAATCCCCGTGAGGGTAGGTGTCTGACCCATTTTGCTCAACTTCTTACTTTACAACTGTCTGACGCCTTAAAGGGCCTAGTGAGTGAGTGAAGGAAGGAAGGAAGAAGTCTTCCATAACTAGGATTTATCTCAATTGGCTTATTTGTACTCACTCAACCATCCCAATACTATATTTCCCCCATTTTTCAGTTAAGGAAATGAAATGCAAGTGCATTAAGTAACTTGCTCAAGGCTACAGATAAGACATTTATGGATTCAGGACCCATAATCAGGCAATTTGATCCCAGAGTCCTGCCTACCCTTATCATTACACTGGATTGCTCCTTCTGTCAATTTATCTCTGTGTTGGCATTGACTCAAACTCTTCGGACACGGCTCAGTATTGATTCCTACTCACTCAGCTCCTAATATCATATACACACACACTCACACAGAGCAACTTTACTCAGTTTGTTCTTTTCAAATGTATGCACATACATTATATAAACATATAATTTATGTAACTTTATATATATATATTTTTTCTTCCATTACAGTTGGAATTGCTGTACTCTTTAGGGCCTCCATATTTCACAATTCCAATCAAAACATCCTTATCAGAGAAGCAGAACAGTTAGTGTTTTTTATTATGTACACAGATTCTTCTTTTTTTAAGTAAGATATTTCATTTTGTAATTTTGACAGTTTCTGATTTTTCCTAATCATTGTCAGAAAGTCAATGACGGTTTACCATATAAAACATTGGTCAAGTCTTAAATCAGTGATGAAGTGAAAATTATTCATATGTTAGCATTGGTGGATTTTACCATTTTCCAGTTTAGCAAAGAGAACCTTGTAATTATCAGCTTAGTTTTCTCCACTTTTATGTAAAGAGTATATTTTTATGATATACCAATTTACAGATTTTTTTGTAATACAGAATTTGGTTTTGGGCAGACCAGATATCTAGTGTTAATTATGTTATTATTTGCACATTTATGTATTTTATCTTTTCCTCTTTTTGTTGTTCTTTTTAAATTATTTATTATTTTTTTATTTCAGAAATTAGGGGAATACAGATGTTTAGATTACCATATATTGCCTTTGCTCCACCTGAGTCAGAGCTACAAGTGTGTCTATCCCCCAGACAATGCGCACCGCACCCATTAGGTGTGCATATACCCATCCCCTCCTTCCCTCTCCCACTTGCCTAAAGCCCGATAAATGTTAGTACTATAAGTGCACATGAGTTTTGATCAATTAGTACCAATTTGATGGTGAGTACATGTGGTGCTTGTTTTTCCATTCCTGGGATACTTCAATTGGTAGAATGGGCTCCAGCTCCATCTAGGATAATACAAGAGGTGCTAATTCACCACTGTTTTTTGTGGCTCTGTAGTACTCCATGGTATATGTTTACCACATTTTATTAATCCACTCACGTACCGATGGGCACTTGGGTTGTTTCCACATCTTTGCAATTGTGAATTGTGCTGCTGTAAACATCCAAGTGCAGATGTCTTTAGAGATGCCTTTTCTTCCTTTTCTATAAGAGTCAAGACACTTCTTTTTTGTTCATTGTTCTAGTCCCTGTGCCTAGAATAGTTCTCAGAACATAGAAAGAATTTAATAACAAATAAATATATTTTCTACCCTATTTATATAAAGCAATTATATGTATATTATTTACTAACCATGAGTGTGATAAAAATTGATTTGCCTTCTCTGATTTGACCAGAGAAGGAAAATAAAACGGCAGAAGGATATAGTATTTATTTGTGCCCCTTAAATTTCAGGCACTGTATCAGGCATATACTATTTATATATAATGTGTAATTTAATTCTCACAACTGTCCAATAGAGTAATAACATTTAGAAATAAAATACTTTAGAATAGCTACGTTAGGTAAGTAGTCCAAATTCTCATAGATTATAAACATCAGAACAGAGTCAGAATACCAAATCATTTTTCCTGATTTGTAAAGGTTTTCATACTGATTTTCCTAATTTTATTAGAATAGCAATTCTAGGACACCATATATCAGTTTGCTGACAAAGAAACTTTGACCAGGAGAGAAGAAATATCCTCCCCAGTATGGCATAGCTCGATTACTGACTCCTGATGAGAATCTTTAATGGTTAGCTGGAGTATTTTTCCTCAAATGTAGCAAACAAACATTAGAATCATCTGGGGACTTACTGGAAATGCCACGTCTGAGTCCCCACTGTATAAAAACTAGGAATCTTCTTAGTAATTTGTCCATCAAGAACCAAATGAGACATCTGGATGGTGCGGATTCAAAGCAAGATGACAGGCCACTGGGATCATATATGACAAGAATCCCAACTTAACACGCCTGGCTCAAACCCATTCCCTATAATAAGTTATGCAGAATCCTTAGAACAGCAGTCCCCAACATTTTTTGGCATCAGGGAGTTGTTTCATGGAAGACAGTTTTTCCACAGGCAGCTGGGAATGGAGGAGGGTGTAGCAGGGTTCAGACAATGATGCCAGCGATGAGGAGTGGCTGTAAATATAGAGGACGCTTTGTTGGGCCACTCACCTCCAGCTGTGCGGCCTGGTTCCAAACAGGCCACAGACCACTTGGGTCTGTGGCCCAGGGGGTGGGGCCCGCAGCCTTAGAACATTACCAATCTAAACTTCAAAGACCCAACAAAGAGACTCAACACATTATAATTTAAGGTTTGGAAAATCTTGGCATAAAATTTCAGGACAAGACACAATTTATTACAGGAATCATAAATTTTTCTCCATCTAAAGTGAAATAAAAGGCTCACTTTAGAGATGGGAGATGCTCTTGGCATTCTGTTAATGGGTGCTAATTAAAGTCCTGCTTTGGGCAAAAGAAAATAGCTGAAGAAGGCATAACACAATAGAACCTCACAGATGGCTCCTGGAACAAGCAAGGTGGGCTGCAGAGGATTGGTGATTAAGACACAACATTATGGGACTTTCAGCAGCTGAAGCTATTCTGTTCACCTCATGTATACACAGTATGAAAGTAATTATTCATATGTAAATTGTGTGATTTCCTTTCCCATCTATCCTTTAAAAAATGGCCTTATTCACTGCAAATGAAAACTCTTTAACAAGTAAATCCAACTGAACATTATTCTGTGATTTTTTTTTTTAATTTTCATATCTCTCTCTCTCTTTTTTGCTGTTTTTCATGCCATTCTCCTTTTAGATGTGCCTTTGCAAATAAAAAGCACGTAACATCTGGAAGTGCTTAAAATCAATTTCTTTTCTCCTTTATTTTTCTGTTCTATAACTAAAAATGGACTTTCCAATTTGCATCATGCTTTTTTCCCCTCCCTTTCCTTTATAAAATAAATAAATAAATGCCATCTGGTCTCACAGCTCGGTTGCCAATTATCAGCCTGAGGCAATCCAAAACCGCCAGATAGTCAACGCAGAAAATATGGTTTCAAGAAGAAATGCTAACAGAGCCTTTGCTGTAGTACGGCTGGGCACCCTGCCAAATTACCGCCCCATGCAAATAGTGTCTTATCTCCGAGGGACTTGCAAGAGATCCTTGCAATCTGCGTTATATAAGCACCTTGACTTATCTTAATGAAGATGTCTTGAAAACTCAACTGTTTCATAGTTAATGAAACATATTGACAGCACAAAAAATCAGATCAGCACTCTTCTGATAGAGCTATGGACATTGCAAGTGAATTAATTTTCAATTTGTTTATTTTGCTGGTATCACAGTAACGTTTTGGTCATGGCCAGCAAGAAACAGCAGCCCTTCTTTGTCGTACCCCAGCTGAACAAGGGCTATTAAGTTCAACAGATATTATTAGTCATTGACAGCCGGTCTCATCAAGAAATAGCCACTTGGCCTATGTGACTTGGATACCAATAGGTTTGCTTATTTAAATTACAGCAATTGAAGGTTTAGTGCCATCATAGAGACCCCATTCCTATTCACTCTGTATCCATAAGGCCCATTCAATCCTGGGAATTCTCCCAATACTTATGCCATTTCTTTCAATCTTCACTTTTACTATCCAGGTCCAACCTATTAATATCCTGTCCCTGGTTTCCATTCAGAAACTTCTACATGGTCTTTTATAGTTCATTCTTCTTCCATAGCCAGCGTGATCTTCTGAAAATATGTACACCATATTACTTCTCTGCTTAAAATAAGGCAAAGTTTTTCTATTGCATTTAAGGATAATATCAAAATCTCTTTATAAACTGATCTCGACTTTCTGAGACCATTTTATCTTTTCACTATTTCTCTTCCCAAACTGGTCTGTTGCATCCAAAAGAGGTCTGCTTTTTTCATCATTCTAATGATACCTTGCATATAGCAGTCACTCAACAAATACTTTCTGAATTAATTCAGATTGAATGTTGGTTCTATCACTTACTATGTTTATAATTTTAGAACAATTTTTCTGATGCATCTTAATCTCAGTTTCCTTATCTATGAGATAATTAATTACTTCTTAAAATTTTTCTGAGAGAACTAAAGAAGAATATTCTTGTAAAGCTCAGTCAATTGGTTCCACAAAAATGTTATCGAATAAATTAATGTCAGACAAACATTTTAGTGCTAGTTCTTCCACTTACTATCTTCATGACATGAGCCAAATTCCCTAACCTTTTCAAGACTCCTGATCTTTAGAATGGGAAAATAATATCTTCTGAAGAGATATTATAGTGAGTACTCAATCAGTAAAATATTGGTAGAGAGCAGAAACAAGTACAAAGGTACTATTTAAATTGTATAACAATTGTTATACTACTACTGGTTTATATCATAATAATAAACAAAAATTGTGAGTTTTTTCATGTCACTAGATTCACAAAATTTTACTCTTACAAGATATTTCCCCAGCAGCACCCTTGGTTGTGTACAAGACTGCATGGAAAAGACCTGCCCTGGCATGGTGTTGGAAACTTCTTCAGGACCCCAGGTTGATACTTCTCCAGGTAATCTCCCTTTTCTTACTCCACACAATCCCATCACCACCTGTTTTCTGTTTCTCTATATGCCTCCTCTCTTTTTTCATCCAACACTTGCCTTGGTCCCCCAACATAATTTTTATACCTGGGCTTCCATTTGCATCAAACACTTCAATCTGTGACCTGTGAGATTTGCAATGTCAGTTTTGTTTTCCTCTAAGATTTCCCTTTCAAATAATGTCCTCTATCTTCTTTTTTTATTTCATCATATTATGGGGGTACAAATATTGTTAAGGTTATATATATTACCCTTGCCACCCCTCCTCCTCCCCACTGAGTCAGAGCTTCAAGCGAGTCCATCCTCCCGGTGGTACGCATCGCGCTCATTATGTAAGTATACACCCATCCCCTCCTCACCCCTCCCACCTGCCTGACACCCGATAAATATTTTGTTTTTTGTGGGTTTTTTTTGACATTTTGGTTACATTTTATATCTTTGCCCCAATGTCCTTTATCTTCTTTTAAGTAACCCACATCTCCCAGTCTATTTTATGTGCCCTATATGTTCTTGCCTAGCATCTCTGTCTTCCCTCTGCCCTGGCAGGTATCACACCACAGATGAATTTCCCACTATACTATTTTCCATTTGAGGATAAAGAACACATCTACCTTGTCCACCCAGCACAGTGCCTGCTATATGGTTTTGAAATAAATATGTGTTAAAAGAATAAAACCACATGTTTGATAGATCCCAACTTGATGTCCCGAAACACTTGTGGGACATTCCAGTACTGTCTGAGCCAATCCTTGTTACACACCATTAAAGATAACTTTGAACATTAAGGAAAGACTTCTACAGGGGAAGGTTAGGATACACTCTGCTTGCAACTTATTAAAAAAAAATAGAGGTGTGAAGACTTACATAACTTCTCAGAGTATCATTTCTTTATCTGAGTAATATGGATAACAGTAACAACTATATAAACTTGTGTGAATTAAAAATATTTAACAGAGAAATGTACATTAATGTTCTTCTTCTCTCTTCTTTCATTAGAACATAAAGAGAACATCTTTAAAATGTTATAAAATATGCCAAAAACATTGTAAGTTGACCCATTGATACATATATGCCCATTTTATAACAGAATGAAATTGACATTTCCTGTTCTTCAAAATCCTGTGAACCATTCACATTGCACTCTATATCCAGGTATTGATGAAGAATGGGAGAATGTCCTTCCCACTACTCACAGAGAATTGCTTTGAACCTTCAGGGATAAGACCTAATTATCATTATTATCTTACTTTGCATAGATAAAAATGTTACAATTGCTCATGAAATTAAATAACATTCTTTTGAATCTGTTGACATTGATTGGCTTAATGACTTAAATAATTTAAAGAATAAAATGGAAATATGACAGAACTAAAATAAATTCCAAGCAGTGTTTTTTTGTTTTTTTTTTGAGACAGAGTCTCACTTTGTTGCCCAGGCTAGAGTGAGTGCCATGGCGTCCTAGCTCACAGCAACCTCAGTCTCCTGGGCTCGAGCGATCCTACTGCCTCAGCCTCCCGAGTAGCTGGACCTACAGGCATGTGCCACCATGCCCGGCTAATTTTTATATATATATATTTTTTAGTTGGTCAATTAATTTCTTTCTATTTTTAGTAGAGACGGGGTCTCACTCTTGCTCAGGCTGGTTTCAAACTCCTGCCCTCAAGCGATCCACCTGTCTTGGCCTCCCAGAGTGCTAGGATTATAGGCGTGAGTCACCTCGCCAGGCCCAAGCAGTGGTTTTGATAGCCAGGTATTTTCAACTTCAGGTGTTTAGATGAACATTTTTATACATGATAAAATAAGGAGCAGTGTGATAATTATAGTTGAATAACTGGTATTATATTTGTTAAATTATTTGGCTATCATAAATATTATGAGTTTTCACTTCAAAGCTAACCAAAACCTAAATTCTTTTTTTCTGCAGGCAATAATATTACTATCCATCAGTAACTGTGACACCATCGAAATCATCAATATGCCTTCCTATAAACCAACTATACAAAGCACAGCATTATGTCATCCACTAATGTTTAACTGGAGAGAACATCTGGTAAGATTGTAGAAAGTTTGAATGAAAAATTTGGTAATATATTATTTGTCACAATAGTTTTCATGTGCATATTTCAACTTGAACTAATAAACTATTATGTCTTAATACATTATATGGATGTTCTTTACTGAAGAAAGAACATGAATTCAGGAACTCATTTATTCAAAACATTGTTATGGATCTACTATCTGCCAAAACATTGTTCTAGTGGCTGAGGATACACAGATGATTAAGTCATTTCTTTAAAAAAAAAACTAGCCATCATGAAGTTTACATTTGAGCTAATGATCAAATTGATAATAATAGTAATATTAGGTAATTCCTATAGAGGTAAGATATAAGAACACTGTAATGTCATCAAAATGCAAAAAGGGCCCAGAAATTTGAGGGTAAGGGATTGAAAAAAGGGAGATTTTAGAAAGAAGAAATTATTTGGGCTGAATCTCAATAAACAAGTAGCAATACCAGGGCTGGTCATGAGAATGTAAGGGGTAGGGGTGAGAAAGCATATTTTAAGAAAAAGGAAAAATAATTTAGGAGGCATAGTTTTATCAATATGTTATGTTCAAGGAATTTTTAATTATTTTATGGCCCTTCCAGTGTGGACCTGCTAGACTAATTCTAAAAAAGCTGTAACATTTATTCAGGGAATTTCAAATCACTTCTTCTGGCTGAAATGAGACATGTGAAGCACATAGCAGCAGAAGCATTACTTGAGGTGATACAGGCTAAATCATATAAATTATAAAGGGCTTCCATATTAAGACAAAGAGTTATGAGGAGTCACTGAAGGATTTTCAATAGAGCTGAGATGGTATTAGATATTTGCTTTAAATTATTAGTTTGACAAATGTGTGGAGGGAGAGTTGGGGAAATCTAAGTGTGAGGCGGAGGCCCAGTGGGGATGATATTATGGTAACTCAAGTGAGAAATGATAAGTCTTTCAATGGAGGGATCAGTGCACTGAGGAAATAGACTCTACATAGTTTGAACATTAATCACATGTGGTGGTATTTGGTAAGATTCAGAACTGGAAGACGAGATGGATGATACTAATGCTATGAAATATGATAGGAGGATTAGATTTGGATCACTGAGGTGTGGAGATTAAATATAGTATTTAAAGACACATTTTATGATATAAATTGAACTTACATGAGATTTTTTTTTTCCTTTTTACTTTAGAAATGGTGTCTTGGTCTAAAACTCCTAGGCTCAAGTGATCCTCCTGCTTCAGCATCCTGAGTAGATAGGACCACAGACATATGTCACCACACCAGCTATCACCTGTGATTTTGTTACAGTAAATCATACTATACTCGACATTACCTTATCTCCTCATGATACCCCTGGGTTCTAAATTAGAGATGTTTTGCCTTTGCCATATAAAGGAATTAGCGATTGAAAGGGAAATCAGCCACCGTATATTCCTTCCGTCTTATTTTACAGATAATTAAATTAAGGCTCAGAAAGAGGAAAATATATCTGGTTTCCATAACTCCTAGGTGTAAGAATAAAATCTGCTACCAAATTATCAACTAATCCACAACAATTAGAGATCAGCAAAGCCTATGGTTTATGCCTGATTCTTCACCCCTTTTCTAGCACTTTGAACACAAAACTACTCATGCAGTCTTTTCTAGGTATGACTTCAGTTGCTGAGCCAATCTTGAAAAAAGCTGGCAACATAAAACCAAACCAAATAAAATAAAATATTATTATGGGAGTTCCCATTTCGAAATGTGTCAATGGACAGAAGGTAAAAATTTTAAGTGAGCCTAAAAGCACCTACTAGGATTTGCTTTCCTTGTGAACAGCAAAGTTGCCTCTTTGGGAATGATTCTTGCTTCTCTGGATTTCAGCCACAGAGAGTTGCTTGCAGAGTGTTGAAGATGGAGGCTGCAAGCTTCAGTAGTTGGGAGTTCAAGTCCCCAGGGGTGATCTTGGGTGAAATATTTAATTTTTCTAAATCTTAGTATCCTTTTCCACAGAAAAAGAATAATCAAGATATATACCTCTCAGGAAGTGCAATTGAGACAATATATGTGAAGTGGTGTTAGCTTTGGAAAGGAGGAGCTCTCCATTCTCTCACTTTAATACCTGTCAATTATTTAATAACTTTTCATAATATTTCTTGTTGTTATCAAATCCCCAAGTTTGAGTTAATCTCTCTGTCTGGATGCCCCTACACTCCACTCCACATGTCCCTGCCATGGTGCCTATAGGGCATCACTGCAGATCTTAGTTGGTCGTGGTTTCAGACTTGAAGTCTAGTAGCTGAGCTTCAATGGTGAATTCCCATTATTCTGTGTCCCAAAAGTTATACCAAAGCCCCTCTTTTGTCCCAGTTCTACTCCAAGATAATCTTCTCCTTTAATACCTCACTTTCTAGTTTCTTCCAAGTCTGATGTTTGGATCTTTACCTGCTTGTCCAGGTTAGTAAACACTACCTGTGTCTGCCAACATTGAGGTCATTCTAGTTCCCGGTGAGTCCAGGCACAGGAAGGTACAATATCATCATCGTAACAACTGAAGCCCCCGTGTGATCACTACCCAGGTGATTTGTGCTTCCTTCATCAGGATTTTTTGAACTATGCATACTTTTATATATATATTTTTTCTGTGAACAGTACTTTGCACCCCAAGTTCCCATTGCTTGTGTTGCCACAGGGGCTTCTGAGCACCTGGGAGATTCTTGTCTTCTTATAGCAATGTCACAATGTCAAAGGCATAGGCTTTGGAACCAGACAGATCTAGGTTAAAATCCCTAGTTAGTTCATGTAACAGGACATTGATTGGAAATTTCTCTTGGTTAAAATACTAAATCACTTTGAGCCCTACTTTCCTCATATCTAAAATAGGCAAAAATTATGTTACTTCATAAAATCACCAAGGTGTGAAGTCCCACGTATCACTTATATATTTATCTCTATCTATGCTGCTCCAATTCTGATTCAAACCCCCTCATTGTAATGCTGGACTTCCATGATGGAGCCTTAACCAGTCTCTCTGGTTCTGGTCTTCATCCTGAAAGTCATCCCCTGCACAACAGCCAGAGCACTTTAACGGTGTTGGCGAGGCTGCTTTATGTGCGCCTTTACAGCCTCTGTCGGCTTTCCGTTGCACAGACACTCACCAGGCCAAGGCTTCCTCCTCTCTCCTCTTCTCCAGCCTTGCCTCTAAAACTCCCCACATTGCTCAACTGTGTTTGACACACAGAGGTTTTCTTCTGGGTCCTTAAATGTTTCATAAAATGAGAGCCCAGACACAATGGTTCTTGCTGTTTCCTCCAGCAGGAACGTGGCCCACCGCGTTTTGGGGACACTGGTTTATTGTGTCCTTTAGGTCTCACCCCGTCTGTTGCAGATGTGCCCAGCATTCACTGCCCATCTTTCTACTATCTCCTCACACTATTCTCTGCAAACGACTTCACTTTCTTTTTTTTTTTATTTCGGCATATTATGGGGGTACAGATTTTAAGGTTTCAATAAATGCCCATTCCCCCCTCACCCCACAAGTCTGAATCTCCAGCATGACCATCTCCCAGATGGTGCACATCTCACTCATTATGTATGTATATACCCGCCCCCTACCCCCTGCCCAATACCCTATTACTGTAGTACCTATGTGTCCACTTAGGTGCTGCTCAGTTAATACCAGTTTGCTGGTGAATATATGTGGTGCTTGTTTTTTCCATTCTTGGGATAGTTCACTTAGTAGTATGGGTTCCAGCTCTATCCAGGAAAATATAAGATGTGCTATATCACCGTTGTTTCTTAGAGCTGAATAGTACTCCATGGTATACATATACCACACTTTATTAATCCATTCTTGGATTGATGGGCACTTGGGCTGTTTCCACAGCCTTGCAATTATGAATTGTGCTGCTATAAACATTCGAGTGCAGGTATGACTTCACTTTCTGAGTGAGTAAATTTTCTGAAATGTGTGCTTGATTTACTTTCTTATATGTTCATCATCTATTTAGTTTTCCCTTCAGGTGAAAAGGGACTTTATCTGGCCTGTTCAAGGATAACAGAGCTGTTAAGAACATAGACTCTAGGGTCAGTCTTCCCAGGACTGAGTTTTGACTTCTCTTCTTAACATGTGTGTGGCCCTGGGTATTTTCTTTCTGCTGTTTTTCTTCTCTTAAAAAAAAATCAATTAATTATAAAGTGCTTAATTTAGAACAGTGCCTACCACACAGTAAATTCTCCATATATTGTATTATTAGAGTTGTTACTATCATCCCACTCACCTATAAGAGTGATAGGTACACAAAAAGTACTCAACAACTATCTATTAGCTATTAAATTGGAACTAATTGATCAACACTTGTGTGCACATATGGAAATAACCTTTATGGGATATCAAGCAGGTGGCAGGAGAGGGATAGGTAAATTCACACCTAACAGGTATAATGCCCATTCTGTGGACGATGGGCACACTTATAACTTTGACTCAAACAGTACAAAAGCAATTTATGTAGCCAAAATGTTTGTATCCCTGTAATATTCTAAAATAAAAAATAAATAAATAAAATAATAACAAATATCTATTAGCATAGTTCTTGGACCACGATCACTGTTGAGCAAATGGAGTTTGCTCATGTTGCTGTCAATAAAAGCAATATTTATAATAATCATCATCATAATATAATAAGACTATTATTCATCACTACCAACAAGAGCAACATTAACTATTCTGAGTGTCAGAATGTTGAAAAGATGCACAGAAATTGTGAAGCTGTTCTATATCTTGTTTTATTTTTCATATTTTCTTTTTCTTCATACAAAGATATTCCGTGCCTACAAGCTATTTTCTAGAAAACGGAAATACAGAGGTTAAGAAAATAAAATTTTTGTCCACGAAGATCACACTCCAGTGCAGATACAGGGATTTAAAACATTTCCCTTTTCTTACAGAGATATGGATTAAGTGTTTTGGAATCTTAAAAGAAGTGATTCCCAATTTTTCCTAAGGGGGGCAGAATGTTGTCACAGAGTAGGCACTAAATGAATTGCAGTTGGAATAAAAGTTAGAAATTTTTTAAGAAAAGAGAACAGGAAGGTTATTCCAGGATGATAGAAGAAATTGTGATAACTTAAAAAATCCAGGGAAACGTGAGATATTGGGAGGGCCTGCAACACTGCACAAGGGATAGGAAACAGGCAAGGGGATTCAATTGCCTATTGAGGTCAGACTGGCAACTGAAATGGTTTTAGGATGGAGTTATACAACAAAAGTCAATGGGGCAATATTATAGTAATATGTTTAATATATGAAATTCAGGAAATAATATCTGGATCAATTTAATCTAATTTTGTTCAATTAATAATTATAAATAATGAATTGTAATTAATTAAACAAGAATAGTGTATTTGTTTTGGACAAAGGGAAAGAGAAGTAAGACTTTCACTTTGGAAACTTTTATGATTTTTATTATTGGCACTGGCTGAGGCTGTATCCCTGAGGAAGATAGAAAGGAAACAGATTTCAAGGGATTTAGAACAGAGGGTCAAACAAATTTGGCAGCCTTGGTGATGTGTACATTGAGAGAGGAAGAAACCCAAAAATGCACTGATATATCTATTTTGGAAGATATTTTTCTTATGCCAGTCATTTATACAAGGAACGCACAATTATAAATGGCTCAGTAGTATACAAGTCTGAATTTGGAAATGTTACTTTTGATTTGTGGTGAATTGACCTGTAAATTTTCGATTTGTTAGTAATTTATTAACTATTTTCTATGTGAATATGTTTGTTCAAGGGTTTATATGTGGGGTAATTACATCAATTTGGTAAGGACAGTCTTAGTTTTTGATTTGTCATCTTAACATAATTATTCCCCTTTTCCTCACAAAAGTATCCTGGTTTGGATCAGAAATTATATGGTAACTCAATTTATAAGGAAATGCAAAACTAAAGAATTGAAAACTCTGTGCCTCAAAAGGAATTTATAATGTAGTGTAGGAGTTAGATATATTTGAATAAAATATGTTTTAAAAAGTCTTATCAGAATGGGAGGAATGAAAAATGTCAATATTCCAAAGTCTAGAGTCACTTTTAATTCCTATCCTGGCTTCATGGGCACTGTCACTTTGATGTTGAGCCAGCAGATGACACTTTCTACAGGGGCTCCTGATTAAATGTCATTCCACGAAGATGGCCTCAAGTAAGGGTGTAGATACTCTGAGAATTCTCACAAAAACAGGGAGAGGTAGATATAATTATGTCCACTTAGGAAGCCGGAATCCAAGAAGCTGAAAAATCAAGTAATTTGTCACACAGAAGCAGAGTATGAATGCCTCAAGCCTGATATCAAAGATTGCTTTCTTTCCACTTTTCTTCTACTTTAGAGGGCTACGCCCTTGTCCGGGGAAGCTGTGTGGAGAGATGCATGATTCCAGACCTTTCTAGTGAAGACCCCCTATCACGCCAGTGCCAGAGAAGAAAGGAGGCCTCTCATCAGGACAGGTGATTGCTATTGAGCAAACATGAGTGAAATCTACTCAAAGTCGATTCAGCTAAGGTCAAATAATATTCAAAGTGATCTAGGAGGATTTTATAATCAACAGTGTTAAAAGTAGCATTAAGATCAAGCAAAATTAAAATACTCGAACTGTCAGATGCTGACTGTGTTAACAAATCACTAAAAAGAAAATCTCAGGCAAGGGCTGCCTCTGCTGTGAAGTGATGAAAAGCTGGGTTCAAAAATTTCAGGGCAATTATGTCTTTTCCTTGAAGAGAACTTTATGGCTGGCTGGGAATGTTCTGGCGCCGATCAAATGGACATACATAGCACAGCCATCCATTTGCCATATCTTAATTGCACTCTTGCAGAGAGTGAAGAGAGAAATCCATATTTGGTGAACCACTATTTACTGGTGTGGCTCAAACAAGCAAAGTAACAAATGGCTAAGACAAAAGCCCTGGCCTCAAGGTGCTTATGGCCAAGTGTACTCTGAACTTTTGTATTAAACGTAGTTAATAATATAATGTTCATTATCAAAAGTGTAAGGATGTTTGAAAAAATCAAGCCAGATTTGGATTTGGCCTCTGTTCTTAAGGCCATTGTTCTCTCTTTGATTTTAAAAGTTGCTCTAAATTTCTTTAACAACAAGCATCTTAGCAGCTTCACTTTTCCTAGGCTTGATTCACAGGATGAAATCATACCTTGCACCTTAGTCTGATGCTATAATGAGATGGGTCTTTTGAGTTGGTAGGGAGAGAGTTTATTTTGCATTTTGGAGGAATGTAAATAATCTGTGGCCAGAGGGATGACTGTGGCCATTTTAAAATATAATCTCAAAATTATTTGACAATCTTCTCTAAATACATGAGAGAATAGTAATAGCTCTCCTCTCCTTGAATCTGGGCACTGTGACTGATTTACCAATAGAATACAGTAGAAGTGATGTTGTTCTATTTTTCAGGCCCAGGCCTCTGAGAATGCTCACTCTAAGAGTCCAGCCTCCATGTTGTGAAGAAGCCCAACTAACCTACACAGAGAGGATATATGGAGAGGCCAAAAATAGAAGTTCTGGCCAACAGCCCTTGCTGACAACTGAGTTGATGGCCAGAATCAACCACCAAACATGTGAGTGGGAATATCTTGAGATAACACAAATCCCCAGCTTTTGAGTTTTCCCATATTAAGTTCTAGACATTGTGAGCAGACACAAGTCATATTTTCCATGCATTGTCTGAATTTCTGACCCAGAGAAAGTATGAGGCAGATGCACCTGACATAAAAATGACATTAAATTTAAATGGTCTAAACACACCAATTAAAGACAGAGAATGTCACGGTAGATTAAAACATATGATCTAATAATATTTTGTCTCTAAGAAATTCAATTCCAATATTGGCAGGCTGAAAGTTAAAAGACAGGGAAAGATATATTATGAAAACATTACATGCAGGAAGGAAGGAGAAGCTATATTCACATCAAATAAACTTGATATCAGAGCAAAAACATCACCAGAGACCAAGAGGATAGTATATAATAATAAAAAGAGCCAAAAAACAAAGGGGCATAGAAATCTTATGGGTGCACAAAAGCACATCTACAAAACATATGAAGTAAAAGTGGATAAACCTGAAAGGAGAAATAGATAAATCTATATTTTCATTGGAGATTTTGATACTGTTCTATGAACTAAAAGTTGACAAGAATGTAGAACTCATAAATGTTATCAACCAGAAAGATCTATATGACATTTATAGAATTTTATAAAGAAAGAGAAATTACATTTTTTGAGACAAAGTCTCACTCTGTTGCCGGGGCTAGAGCACCAGAATTTCAGCCTAGCTCACAGCAACCTCAAAATCTTGGGCTCAAGCAATCCTTCTGACTCAGCATCCCAAGAAGCTGGAACTACAGGCATGCACCACCATGCCCAGTGAATTTTTCTATATATTTTTAGTTGGCCAGTTAATTTCTTTCTATTTTTAGTAGAGATGGGATCTCACTCTTGCTCAGGCTGGTCTCAAACTCCTGAGCTCTAATGGTCAGCCCGCCTTGGCTTTCCGGGGTACTAGGATTACAGTTGTGAGCCACCGCACCTGGCCAAAATTACATTCTTTTCAGTACATTTGGGACATATATCTGGATAGACCATATTCTGGGATATAAGGCAAACCTTGACAAATCTAAAAAAAAAAAAATTAAATAGTCTCTAATCATATTGAAATCAAGCTAGAAATCAAACACAAAAAGATAAGAGGAAAACTCTAAACAGATGGAGACTGAATAACATACTTCTAAATATTTATTGGGTTGAAGAGAAAGTCTCAAGAGAAATTTTTAAATGTTCTGAATAAAAATAAAAACACAAAAATTTGAAAATTTATATAAAATGGTCTAAGTTACTGAAAAAGAGAAACTACCATAACTCCATATGAAATAGACAACATGAAGACTTATAAAGTGTCTTAGTATGTTCTTGTTGCTATAACAGAATATCTGAAACTAGGTAATTTATAAAAAATAGAAATTTATTCCCCACAGTTCTGGAGGCTGGGAAGTTCGAGATCAAAGTGCCTTCAGGTTGTTGTGTTATGAAGGTCTGGTCTCTACTTCAAACATGGCGCCTTGTTGCTCATGAGAGGATAAACACTGTGTCCTCACATGGCAAAAGGCAGAAAGACAAAAGGGCCTCTAGCTATTTCCCTCCAATATTTTTATAATATCACTAATCCCATCTATGAGGGAGGAGCTCTTATGGCCTACTCATCTCCCAAAGGCCTCACCTTTTAATATAGCATTAGGCATTAAGTTTCAACATGAACTTTGGAAAGTTTAAAGATATTCAAAGAGGTGCTCAAATGGTGGTAGTATACACCAGGGATTCAGGGGGGGACCCACATCTTCAGGATGTGGCGAGCATTGTGGAGGGGAAGGGAATACCTCTAACCCTTCTTAGGGAGAGGCAAAGATATACAAAGTAACCAAAATGTAAAAAAAAAAAAAAAAAAAAAAAACTTTTATCTGGTGATGGGCAGGTGGGGGTTGGACACGCTTGAAGCTCCGGCACGGCAGGGGGGAGGTGTGGCAGGGGCAATATACGTAACCCTAACAATATTTGTACCCCCATAATATGATGAAATAAGAGGAGGAAAAAAATATTCAAAGAATAGCATGAATGAAATCAAATTGTATTTACAAAAGAAACTCTCAGGCCCATGAGATCCTTGCCTTAATCTACAAAGACTCGCATTCCAAATATAATCATATTGTGAGGTTCCATGTGGGCACAAAGTTTGGAGGCCATTGTTAAACCCACTACAGAATCTATTGCTTGTTTTTTTTCCACTTAGTTTGAGATATTTCTGGATTTCACTATGATGAATGATTTTCAGTTGTAACCTGGACATTGTTGGCATTATGTTAGTTATGAGACTCTGGATCTTTCATAATCATTCTGCTTTACCTGCCTTATGTTGAAATGCTCAGTAAGGGAAAGGGCACTGGTATTTGGCTGTATTACTGCCCAGTGAGTGTGGAAGTTCAGGCTCCTCACATAGCTCCCCACATAGCCTCCGCTGATACCACAAAAGCGGGCTTATTACTTCTTCTCTATTTAGCTTTCTCTGAAACCACTCCAGTGGGAGTTTGGAGGCATCTCATTACATTCTGATGGGAGTGAATATCTGGGCTTCCACTTGGCCTTTGCTGGTGTGGGTGGGGCTGCCAATGATTCTGTGATGTTTGGCAGGAATTCAGCAGTTATTGTCTAAAATTTTCTGTCTGAAATGCTGCACGTTTCCTACTCCTTTGGGTAGAGAGATCAGGCTTTTGTCGTGGCTTTGTCCGCACACATTGGCCTTTCTCAGTTGCTGTCATCTTCAACCTTAAGTTTGTGATACGTGAGGCAAAACGAAAACCCACAGACCTCATCACTGCTCTTCCTCGCTCCAGAGGTTTCTACCTTATCTGCCCTTTTCTCTTCTCTTTCCAGAAAAAAAAAAAAAAAAATACATACACACACACACACACACACACACACACACAATACCCAGAGGTTTTAGTTATATTCAGTGGGAGAAATAGGGAATAAATATATGTGCATCCCATCTTCCTGGATATGGAAGTGTCTCAAGGTGCATATTTTAAAAATAGAGATTCCTAGTCTCCATCACAGAAACTTTTGATTTAGTAATCTGGGCAGTGCTCAGGGATCTGCACTTTAAATAGTCTCCATCAGGATATCCAGCCACATCTAAGTTTGATCATTGACCTTTCATTCTAGATATTTTCAGGAGTTCTTTGCTTCTTGCAATTTATAGATAAAAGCTTACCTTATCTGCCAGGTAGCTCAGCGTGTGTGCACACAACGCACACACACACACACACACACACACACACACACACACAAATAGGGAAAATGAGTTCTCATTCCTCAATGTGGCAGAAGGCAGAAAGACAGAAGGTCCTAGCTACTTTGCTTCAACCCTTTTACAAGGTCACTAATCCCATCAACACCAAGAATAATCTTCAGCATCATTTCACATACATTTGTTTGATTTCTCTAATGACTTTATATCTTTTCCAAAGAAAAGGCTGGATATCATGTTAATTCTATATTTATCTTTCCCTGTTCTCTTTATTTTAACTTATTGTGTACATAGTAGGTGCTTAGAAAAATATTTGTTTAATTAATAACCTCAAAAAACTCTCATCTTCACACTACCATGTATTTTTCACAAGTGCAATTCATAATAATACAGCACATGCCTAAAAGCCATCACAGAAGCCTTGCCAACTAAAAATAGCCAGAGGGAAAGTAAAATGTTGCCAAAATAGCAATAGACGTTAAAGTTAATTCCAACCATTAGCATCTTGGAGAAATCGAGTTTGACTTTGAAGCTTAGGGATTCTTAACCAGACCTGAGAACATGTCGTAGCCTAGGTTTTCCCACTGTAGTCCTCAGAGTCTACCTTGATCATGGAAAAGAACTGTACCATTTCCCCTACTTTTCCCAAGAATGTCACCATCATTCCATATGCAGGAGTTCAAATACTAGCAGAGTCTGGACAGGCAGAAGGAACATCATCATGATGATGCAGTGTACACATGAAGTATATTGCATTCTTGTAATAGTGTATTTATAAAACACAGTAATTTTTAGAGATAGATGGCCAGTGTTTGATTCTTTATTTCACTCTCCTATCTTTGAGACTAAGTCAAGTTATTTGCCCCTCTGAGACTCCATTTCTTTATTATAATAACTTAATAATAATTGTCTCTACCTCACATAGTTGTTGTGAGCATTGAATTCATATAAGGATATTAATACATGATCAATATTCAATGAATGTAACATGTTATTTCCACAAATTCCATGCATTAATCTGGAGTGCTTCAAAACCTAAACCTAAATACCACCTCAGGCATGTGTAGCAAAAGAAGCAAGCTATTGGTTTATCTAATTATAAAGTCAAGAGATAAGGGTAACTTCCAATGGACATGCTTTCAGGTGCCTAGACAGTTTGTCTTTCTCTACCTCTTAGCTATTTCTCTATGTGGAGCCAAAGATGGTTCATGTAATCTCAAGGATTATCTGGCATGTGCTCTCTTACAGGAGAAGCACTCTCATTAAATACACTAATCCCTGCAAAAGGTATGCAATATATCTGCATTAATTCCTGGAGCTTGCCCCCAGGGTAAAAAGTGATGGGATTCTCTACTTGGATAATTTATATCATATTCCCGCCCACTCATACGGAGGGAAAGGGGGCACTGTGTTTCATAACTTTTCATGCTGAAGTCTGACAATTCCAAGAGGATACAAGCAATAGAGGAGGGAGAGTAGCTCCTGAAGAAATTGAATTAAGAGATGTTAGTAAACAATTATAAGCAACCATTATCATCCATCTGTAAGTCCCCTAGCATAAACACATAACCCCTTCTCCAATTATATAATTTCTTACATGTCCACCCAATATAACACAATCATCTCAAGTTAAAGCTAAAACATAGTTGATCTACCCTCATAAGAGACAATCTAAAGTCAGCACTTTAATCAAAGTTCAGGCTCTCTGGGACATGTGTATTGGATGACTCCACAGTGTCACATAAATAATGGCAGAAGAAAATCAGCAAAAGTTTTGTGTTTGACAGGTAAAGGAGAGGAGCCCGTATACCACTGCTCAGTCTGGGATCCAGGTGGCGTTGATGGGATGGGTTCTTGGGTCAGCCCATATATCTTGCCTCCCAGTTCTGCTCTCTAGGAAAATCTTCTTTGTCTATTTTCCTGAACAGCCTTATTTGAGGGTCCCATTGAGGAGGACTTCCCTATTGAAAAGAACACCAGGAAGTATTTCTCTTCCCTTTTGAAGACTGTGCTACTTTATAACCTATTTTTACTCTATGTTTGGAATTTAGGGGCTACCTACTGTGTAATAAGAAATATACATATTTTGGTTCTTTGTTTTTAGTTCTTGACATAGAGCTCTTAAATCCCTTATATTAATAATTTCCTTGTCCCTTCCAACCACAAGTTCCACAATCTACCAGCTAAGCTGCCATCATAAATGACCTCTCAGATTCTACTTTTCTCCTTCCTAATATCTTCTTTTTCTTCCTCCTGATATCTCATTTTTACCTAATACTTCATGGTCTTTACTCTTTCCTTTCACCCAGGTTGTAATTCTAATTGAAAATAGTTCAATATTAAGCTAATCATTGATGGCTTTATGAGGTTTTCTCAAAGTAATTTTTTTTTAGACACCTGATCTTTCCGATCAAACATTCATTCCAGATTTCTAATGTGGAATGTTTAAAAACAAATCTCTGGTTTTGGAGAGGGCAATTTTTTTTTTCTCTCTCTCTTCAAACTATGTTTTATTTCATTAGAGTTTGTCCTAATTTTTTTTCTTTTTTTAATTTATTTTTCCCAAATTCTGTGGATACAAATATTGTTAGGGTTACATATCTTTCCCCTGTCCCTCTCCCCACATCAGCAATTTGTTTTTATGAGCATGTTATTCCAAATTTTCCTATCTAATGACCAAATACTGAGATAATTTCCTTTTCTAAAATAGAATTCTTGCCCCTGAATGTTGAATTTACTTGTGCTGGCAATACTAAATGTATATACATTCAATTCAAAATAATAATAATAATTTCCTGAGTGATAAGTGTGATCAGAGCAACTTTTGTTATAATTTTTGCAAGGCTCCTAAAATACCTGGAGTTTCCCTAGATGATGAAAGTGTCTATTGTTATTTACAACAAGCCCTTTGATCACACCCAAGTTTTCAGTAATGTGGTGACTAAGGGGGGACCCCAAATAGTCCCCGGATAGGGCCAGTCACCAGAAAGAACAAGTGATTAGACTGCAGGGGTCCTCAAACTACAGCCCGAAGGCCACATGCAGCCCGCCAAGGACATCTATCCGGCTTGCTAGGTGTTTTTGCCATCGCTGCCTCTCCTGCTTAGCAGCCAACTCCTCCCGGGCCCACAGTGTGCACGTGTGGAATGTGCATTGCACTCTCCAACAGCCCTCCAACGGTCTGAGGGACAGACCTCAGACAACTGGCTCCCTGTTTAAAAAGTTTGAGGGACCCTGGATTAGAGTGTAAGAGGGTTGGAACTTTCAGCCCCCTCACTCGACCTCTAGGAAAGGTGGGAGAAAAGCACTGGAGATTAAGCTCTATGAAATCTCTTAGACAATGAGTGGAGCTTCTGAATTGGTGAACACATCTACCTGCCAAGAGGACCACGTACCCCAAGTTCACAGGGTCAGAAGCACCTGCTAGGGACCCATCCATACCTTGCCTTGTGTACCTCTTCACCTGATTGTTCATCTGTATCCTTCATAATGTCTTTTATTATAAACTAGTAAATGTGCTTCCCTGAGTTCTGTAAGCTGTCCCAGCAAATTAATCAAACCCAGCAGGGGGCAGTAGGAACCCTGGTTTGTAGCTGGTCAGTCACAAGTATAGGAGACAACTTACTCCTTGCATCTGATCTGAACCAAGTGTAGTGTTGCCCTGAGCCTATGGGTTCTAACACTATCTTGAGATAGATAGTGTCAGAGTTGAATTAAATTATAGGATATCTATTAGGTGACTGCGTAAGAATCGCTTGGTTTGTGTGGGGGACACACAAACCTTTGGCCATAGAAGTATTCCTTGTTGAGTGTGAGAGTAAAAGGAGAAAACAGTTCATTTTTTTTCCATCAGAACTCCAATACTAAAATGGTATAGGAGTTAAAATTCGTCGAAAATACATACTTTTTTTTTTTAACAAAGCTAAGTTCTAGTCCAGTTTTGTTTTGTCTAGACCATAGATTAGTAATGAAGTCAGAGGATATTGCTGAAACATGGCCTTGAATCTAACCTCCAGAACTTTGGTTTCTCTCTCTTGGCAGTAAGACCCAGGCTTGGAAATAGTATAAGTTCAGTTCTGCCATCACATTCTGTTGGTCAAAGTAAATCATATGGCCAGCCCAGATTCAAAGAGTAGGAAAATAAACTGTATCTCTTAATGAGAACTACAAAATCACATAGAAAAGAGACTTGGATACAAGAAGGCAATAATTATGATCATTTTTGTAAATGATCTACCACAGTACCAAGCAGTGCCTGGCAGGTTATAGACATTCAATGAGTGGTGACTAATTTAAGTTAAAGGTGAGGTTTGTTATCATACTTCATACTATGGTCAATGAGTCATAATCTATTCATTAATTTATTTAATTATTCATTTATCCTAAAATATTTTAGAAGTGTAGCATTCCCTGGTGGTTCAAACCACTAACTCTGGAATTAGCCTGCCTGGGTTTAAATTTTGCTCCTGTGGTTAACTAGCTGAGTAACTATAAGCAAGTTATAAAACCCCATCCTGCCCAGTTTCCTTTACAAAGTGATAATTTTATCTACCTTATAGGTGTTTTATTAGAATTAAATGAGTAAATATTTATAAAACACTTGTTTCTTGACACAAAATAAGGACTTTCTATTTATTATAAAATACATACATGAATAAATATGAATTGAGTGCCTACTATATGCCAGAAACAGAGCTAGGTGCTAGAAAATTAAAAAAAAAATAAAGTAAGGAAATAGAGAAGAGTTTTACCTTCATAAATTCCTACTGAGAGCTAAAAGAAAACAGACAAGTAAACAAATGAATGTTGTATTGTAGAATTAATGAAGTCCATAATGAGATTGGTGTAATGTTGGAAGGGAAGGTAGAATAATCACAAGATTTCTTTCTATAGTAGTCAGAGAGGGCTTTGGTTAGCTCATGATATTTAGTCTGAGGGTGAAGTATGAGAAACGGCTGGTCAGGAAAGAAGTAGGAAGGAAAATTCTAGGTGGAAAGGATACTAACATAAAAGGTCATGAGCAGAGAGAAAACTTAACCATCACAAGGGCAGCGTGACTGAACAAGGTGATCTAACCATAGTCCTACAGTTGGGGGCAGCTAGATGTATGGAAATTGAAGATGCACAGTGACCTTCTGGGATGCTTGGGCCCTATTACCAGCTCCGATGGAAGACTCCCATGCTATTTTTTAAGCCATCTCAACTCTATGGCTTTCATTTTTCTTATCTGTCAAATGTAGATCCCTTTACCCAATTCAGGTGGTGTGAAAATTAAATATAAGGTCATCTCTCTGGAAAAAAACTTTCATCTAGCAGGGTCTTCACAACAAACACATCATCCCCTCTGAGTGTTTTGTGTGGTGACAGCTTATCCGGGGAGAAGGATAGAACCTCCCTGAGAAGTACTGTCCTAGGAGGATGAGAGGAGAAGTTTGCAGAGCCTGGAGGGTAACCGCAGGGTTTGAGGTTTAGGAACAGCAGAGATCTGTGTCCACTTGTCTGCCGTACCCCAGTAATGGGAGGTTCAAGGATATCTGTGAAGACAGGGAGCACAGGAAAGGATGGTGCCCACCAGTGACTAAAGATCTCACCCCTTCCCCACTGTGGAGGTATGGCTTTGGTTCCCAAAAATGACAGGTAATCCACATAATATGACAGGTTGAATTAGACAATTCAGATTGGCTACTTCAAGTTAAATCTGACTTGGCCTCAGATTTAACTTGATTTAAAACAAATAGAGCAACTGATTTTTCTATGGATCTAAATATGATAAGACAAATTATTATCGGTTCTTCAAAGAAAGCTAAGACATTTTTTCTAGACCACAAATATTCTACACTTTAGGAGAAACACATACATACAGTTACCACCTACGAAAGTAAAATAAAGTTTGCCAATGGGCAGGGAGGATAGAAAGAGTTGAATGAGGAACCATCTAGTTGTGAATTTCTGGATAAAAAGACAGACAGAGCAGCCCTGAAATTATTTCCCTGGGGTAATTCCTGGGGCAGGGAACTCCCCTGAGTTCAGTCAAGGAGGCAAAATTGGAGAGATGAAGAATAGTTCAAAATGCCAATTTAACCTGTAATAAAAATAAACAGAAACACAGTAAATAGACAAATTATTCAACTCTTGCTAATCTCTCCATTTCCTGCAGAATTCATCTGCTATTGTAAGGAGAGCAGGGAATGCCCTTACAGACCACTTGAACATGGTAAGTAACACTTCAGAACCTATTAGTCCTCCTGATTTGAAGAATAAAAACCTTACAGACCCCATCAAATGTGAGAGTAAATGGGCTACCTTTAGCCACACTCGTTACAATCTATTGCTAATTCTGTGGAGAGTGCAAGAATTAGCCTCCCCTTAATTGGCAGTTGCAAAGAAGTCTCCCCAGGAAACTTCCTTCTATGAGAAGATTTAAAATTCCATTAGTAGCAATGACAACATTATAGCCAAGAGAAGGCTAGAGTTGGTCTGATCTTTTGTTTAAAATATTCAGAGTAATTGATGAGAGCGCTAGAGAGAGCCAGAGCAAGAGAGTGAGGGAGAGAGCGAGAGGGAGAGAGAGAGAGGCTATTAGTTGAATGATTGATAATGGAACCTTTCTAATTACATCAGCCCTTTGCAGCAGAGACAGGTCATGAAACTTATAGATCCACAGCTATAAGTTTAAGAGTTTTTGACAAATAACTATAATTTAAAATACAATTATTAAAAGATAAGACAGATGTGAACTGCTTGTTTCTTTTTTTATGTAGGAGTCAGACAGGGACAGGGGAAACTTTGCTGCCTTAATGGAAATAAGTGTTGCAACTGTAGTGACATGGCTTCAGGTTGGTGAGATTAGATTGCAAAGCACTAAACCAGTAAAAATGCAATTACCATTAATTTCGTGAGCAGAGATGTGTATATCGTCTTATTTTCCATCTTCTAGAGATGACTTATTTAAAACATTTTATTTCTAGTTGCAAACAGCATTCATGCTCCTTATAGAAGCTTAAAATAGAATATTAAGATCATTAATGTGAAATGTCCTATTTTGAATCAAAGGTTTAGTCTATTATATCTCAAACAAGAAGCATTACAATTAATCAAAACATCTGCCTAAGCTATTGACAGTTTTGCCATCTTAAGAGTAGCTAGTTTATGCCAGCAGTGAGGAAGCCTGGAGAAGCAAGTGGTGATGAAATCACAAAAGGCATTTTCTACAGCTTGTTGACAATTGAATATTTTTCCTTGCAAGAAGTGGTCTGAAGCCTGGAAGAAGTAGTAGTCAGCAGATGCCAGGTCTGGTGAATATGGTGAATGACAGAGAGTTTCCAAGTCCAGTTGCTGTAGTTTGAGCAGTGTTGTTTGTGCACCATGTGGTCGACCTTTGTCTTGCAAGAGAATTGGTCTGTCTCTATTGACCAGTCTTGGCTGCTTCATCACAAGGATCCTCATCATTTTGTCCAATTGGCTGCAATAGACAGTCACTATAATAGATTGACCAGGTTTCATGAAGCTGTAGTAGGTAATACCAGAGCTGGATCATCAAACAGATACCATTAGCTTTTTTTGATGAATATTTGGTTTTGGACTGTGTTACAGCACTTTATCCAACCATTGTGCCAAACACTTGCAATTGTCAAAATGAATCCATTTTTCATCACATATAATGTTGCGGCAGTGTGTACAACTAGTGTTACAGCTCTTGTTACAGCTCTTATTCGTTTGACCAGGGAAAGAACCGAGCAGCACGCGAAGAGTTGGAGAACAGCCTTTATTCTTCCACAGTGGGCTCAGCACACCTAGTGTTACAGCTCTCTTCCTGTCTTCCCATCTTCTGACCCTTCCGCCCCTTCTGCTCTGTTCTCCTCCTGCTTTTATACCCTTGGTAGGGCTCAAAAAAGTGTTCAATCAACTACAAGCTTTAACATCCAATCAACATCAAGCTTTAACATCCAATCAAAAACAGTGGGATTCAAAAATTACCCAATCAGGATCACGCAAGCAGCGTGGCCAGAAATAGGCAGCAGCACTGGGGCCTGGGGGCCCAGGCAGCTCTCTGCTGCAGGGCCGGCCCCAGCGGCGCACCCTCCAACTGGCCTCTGGAGACGCAGAGCAATGGGAGGTGGCAAGCGGCTGCATCCCGGCACCGGACATTTTCCGTATCTATAACAATACCATGTAGAAATGGTTTGCCTTTATATCGTGACAGCAAAGAAATGCAAGATTCCAGACGATGTCTGTGCTGATGCTCGTTTAATTCATGTGGAACCCATCTACCCAGTTTCTTTACCTTGCTGTTTTGTTTCAAATAGTCCAATATTATTGGAATAGTAATGTCAAACCTTGCTACTAATTCACACGAGAGTTGAGATGTATTCACTTCCACTACAGCTTTTGGCCCATCATTATCCACGTTGGTCTCAGGTCACCTATGTGGCTCATTTTCAAGATTACAATCACCAGAAGTTTGAAACTTCTCAAACCATGAATGTACTGTGCGTTCATTAGCCACATCCTTCCCAAATACTTCATTGGTATTCTGAGCTGTCTGCATAGCATTGGTTCCACGACAGAACTCATATTCAAAAATAACATGAATTTTTACTTATCCATAGCTTCATAAAAATTGCTTTAAAAAAACTTCAAAAAATAATCACAAGCCAAACCATGTGTTTGAAAGACTGAGGATGTACCTGCACAATAAAAATAAAATAAGAAGTGTCAAAGTGAAATGTCAGAGATATCAGCTGTCAAACTTAGTACTTCAGGAAATCAGACATTTCATACTTAATAACCTAATAATAAAATAAAATCCCTTCCACAATTAGCTGTCATGGTGAACTTCTGCCAGAGTTTTTCCCCCTGATGAATAGTTATAAATAGTTGGAATTTGTATAATACATATAATAACCTAATTTTGTTGTTATGTGGCATTAAAATACATTTTATAATGCCATAAGAAACACTTTATACATTTAGTTTTAATATTTCCAGAGTATACTATTTTCACATTTGAATTTTGTAAGTCTGTTTTTAAATTGAATAAAAGAAAGAAACTAACTCAATATACTTTTTAAAGATTGCTCTGAGGAGTTTCATTTGTTTACTATCATATATAATTATCTGAGAAACTAATTTTATAAGATAACATCATTTTTGCCAAATTGATTTCCAAAACCTTTGTACCTGTTCTGTACTTAACCATATCCCAATAAGTGAAAATTAATTTCATATTTGAAGTCTTTTTGGCTTAAGATTTGAACATTACAAAGTCACATAATGTTTTCTTAGTCCAAGATCTGGGTAAATTCACCACAAAGATGAATCATCAATTAGCAAAGATATATTCAGATGTGGAAAAATGTCTTTCTTTTTTTTTTTTTTTTTTTTGAGACAGAGTCTCACTTTGTTGCCCCAGGCTAGAGTGAGTGCCGTGGCATCAGCCTAGCTCACAGCAACCTTAATCTCCTGGGCTCAAGCAATTCTGTTGCCTCAGCCTCCCGAGTAGCTGGGACTACAGGCATGCGCCACCATGCCCAGCTAATTTTTTCTATATATATTAGTTGGCCAATTAATTTCTTTCTATTTATAGTGGAAATGGGTCTCACTCTTGCTCAGGCTGGTTTCGAACTCCTGACCTCGAGCAATCCACCCACCTCAGCCTCCCAGAGAGCTAGGATTACAGGCATGAGTCACTGCACCCAGCCAGATGTTTCTCTTTCAATACAGTTGAGTTCATCAGGTTTTCTGGTTTGATCCTATCTCTCTTCAGATTCCATTTTTTTTGTCCTTAAAAGTCTTCCCACATCAATTATAGGGGAAATAGCAGCTATTCTTGGCCCCATCTTAAATAGTTTGCATGACCAGTCCTCCTCTCATTTTGGAAGGTTTTATTTCCTTTTTCCTGTGTGTGTGTGTGTGTGTGTGTGTGTACATTTGTGTTTTGTGTGTGTGTGTGTTTCTTGGTTGGTTGTTGTGTTGACTATTGGACAAATGGTGATCACTGTTTCATGGAACTGGCATTTTCACTGGCGGATATTATTTCTTGCTAATACAAATACGAGTAACACCTTAATTACAATGAGTGCTTACTGTATGTGGGTTGTAAAGCCAGTTTGACCAACAACCTAGCTATAGCTTAACAACCTAGGACAAATCCCTATATCTTTCTGCATCTCAGTTTTGTTATCTGGAGAATGGGGACAATACTAGATTTCTCATAAATTATGAGGATTTTATCAGATGATGGAAATGAGAGTGTTTTTTAAAGTATGATAAATACTTTTTCAAGAGACAGATTGTCTGATTCTCTCATTTTGCTGATAAAGGAGAGTAATGTTTCTTCCAATGAGTGTGACATGCACATATTATGACATTCAAGCTTCATGACATTATATGAAATGCATATTTATATAGACTGGAAGACTGAGGCTCAAAGAAGTTAAGTCGCATCCTCCTGTCCACTCCTGTGACTGAGTCAGTATTCAGAGCCAGCTCCTCTCTCGAGAAGACCCACAGGCTACCCTAAAGCCTCACTGTTGCCTTTTTTTATCCCAAAGGCACAAGCTCCTGCTTTTGGCTTGTCTGAGTCAGGTCACTTCCTTTGATTTATGTTGGTATGTTAATGTGGCCATCTAATAGAAAATTCATTTGCACCTCTCTAGTCTAGAGTTGGTCCCCATGCCTACTCCAGTTGTAGAAAACATCCTCCTTCCTCAAATCTCACTCCCTGCCTGCACAAAAGCTCTCAGCATAATGGAAAATTTCCCATGATGCGTGGGCTCTGTCTTCAACCACAAATTGCCCAGGGTAATTAAAGCATAATGAAACACCATAGTCAGTCAGGGACTAATGGGAGTCTTTCTTGCAATATTTACCTCCTACATTAACTCTCTAATTAGACAACTATACTTCATCGTCCCATAAGCCTGGTTCAATATGTTAAATTGAATTTCTTATTTTTAATATATAGCGCATATTTGAAATTGCAATAGTTGCTGAGGGTGAAGGGGTTTAAGACAGGTGAACAGGGAGAAAATTCTTACTTTCCAAAATATATTAAATTGCTTCTTTGGAATATCTAGCCCAGGCCCCTAGATAATATCTGTATTCTCACCAGTCTGTTTCAAATATTGCTTGATATAAAGTCCAATACAATCATATTTCAGTAATAACTTCCTTTAACAACAACTTGCTATCCATTCACTCAGGTCAGTAAATAAAACCCAAATATCTGTTTTGCCAGGCATTGTTCTAACTGTTTAGAAATATCAATGAGCAAAACAGACACAGACCCTTTCCTTTTAGAACTTATATTCAGCAGGGGAGGTGGATGCATAATTATCTATAAGCATAATTTTCTATAATGTATACATTATAAACAAGGTTGGAATAAATAAGTGCTAGGATAACCATGTGGATAGGGTACAAGGCATCCAAGGGTGGTTGTGGAGCAGCTCCTGGTAGTAATTAGAGTGGTCACGTGAGTATAACTGAAAGATGAGTCCTAAACAGAGACTTGAAAGAGATAGAGATGAGTTTCAGCTAGCAGATCTGGAAAAGAACACTTCTGGCAGATAGAAAACCAAGGGCAAAAGCCTACAGTGTTCTAGAATTTATTGTGGCCACTGTGGTTGTGACCTGCATAGTGCGTTGGGGACTAAGATATTTACTCTGATTAAAATGTGGAACCACTAAAAATTTCTGAGTAGAGGATGGATGTGAGCTAATATTTCAACAGTAGAACTAATTGGTGCCAGGCTGCTGTGGACTGAATGTTTTTGTTACCCACCAAATTCTTATGTTGAAGCCCTAACTCCCAATGGGATTGTATATGGAGGTGGGGCCTTTGGGAGGTAATTAGCTATAGATGGGTTTAAAGGGGTGGGGCCTGTATGTTGGGATTAGTATCCTTATAAGATTAAGAGACCAGAGCTCAAGCTCTCTACGGTGTGAGGACCCAACAAGAAGGCAGCTGTCCACAAATCAGGAAGAAGTCTTCTACCAGGAACTGGGTTCATTAGCATCTTGATCTTGAACTTCTGACCTCTAGAATTGCAAGACATAAATTTCAATTGCTTAAGTCATCCAGATCATGGCATTTTTTTGTTACAGCAGCCTGAACTGACCAAGACACAAGACTTAAGGTAAATAATTTATATTTAATTCTCAATGATCCTGTGAATAAACAGCAGCAGCTCTATCTTACAGATAAGCAGACAAAAGTTTCAAGAGATAAGATGCCCAAAGAGTAATGTTCAAGAAACAATACAAGTGTAATCCAGACTACAGGAGAAGTCCATTACATGTATGCCTTACCACTGCTTCTTACCCACATGATTTTTCCTTGTGTTTTCCCAACACGTACACCCCTACTTTCCAGCTTCCTCTGAGTCTTCTTATCTTTTAAGGCTGGGCTTAAACTGAGCCTCCTCAGTAAGGCCAATCCTGAACACTCTGGTTAGTCTTGAAACTTGGCTCCCCTATACACAATAAGGCTATCATAGCCCCTTTTCGGTATTTTTCATAGTTCTTATCACAATGTGTATCTATTTATTTGTGTACTCATTCATATTCTATCTGCTACCCCAAATACAAGCTAAATTATTGTAAGTAATTTGTGAATATTGCAAACCTAGCACAATGTTTGTTATTCTGTGGGTGTTAAATAAATATTTACGGGAAGAGAGAATAATGAACACTTAAAACAATTTCATGAAAATAAACAAAAAGATCAGTTTTGGTTTTTTTTACAAACAAAACAAAAGTCATTCCTTACTGCTTACAGAGCTGAAAGCCCAAGCCTTCTTTATACATAGGGCCCTTCACAGCCTACCACCAAACCCTTTATCTCCCCACTGGATTTTATCTCCAGCATATATGAATCATTATTTATCTCCAACTGCCCAAAGGAGCATGTAATTCCTGTGTTAAATGCAATGGAATGGCTGCTTCCTCATTACACAGCCAAAGGCACTATTACCCTTGTGTTCCAAACATGGAATCTGTCAAGAATAGTGGAAAGGTACCAAAGCCCACGCTATTTCTACCCAATAAACTTCTCTGCTCATGGCTAGACTTTATCATTGAGTGTCTCTGAGAATTGTGGGTTCTAGCATTCCCAGCAGTGGTTACACCAACATTTTATCAACAAATCTAGGAAGATCAAATGCAATGAGCTCCACGCAAGTCTGTATAAGAGCAAAAAGCCAATGAAACTTACCCACAGGAGCTCTCAATAGAAATGAGACTTCTTGAGGTAAATGAGACCATGTTCTTAAAAATGAGAAACATGGAGGCCCAGAGGAAGCCAAACACTTGTTACCCGTGCAGCAGTCTCCAAACTTTTGGGCACTGGAAATTTTTCCATGGAAGAGAAGAGGACTAGGGGTAGGCAGAGCTCAGCAGTGATGTGAATGAGCAATGGGGAACAGCGATAAATACAGATAAAGCTTTCCTCACTTGCCCAATGCTTACCTCCTGCTGTGTGGCCTGGTTCCTAACAGGCCACAGACCGGTACTGACCTTCATCTTGGGGATGGGGGACCACAGTCATAAAGCATGAACTTCTCCTTGCCAGCAGTAGGAAGCCAGTTCTTCTGATTTAGTGCCTTACTTCTACCTCTCCCTGAAGGATCCAAGTAGATTCAAAGCCATAAGTCTGGTACAAGAATGATCTGAGTTATCCTCTCAAACTGACATTAAAGAGACAGATACGTGCAAAATGTCAAGTTGGTTAGTTGAAACAGAGACCTCACTTCTTTTATTTGATTATTATGATAATAGTGACAGTCATGATACTCCTTGCCACTGAACTGACACTGGCTATTCAATCAAAATTGAATAATGTAGAACATTTTTTGACATTGCTGCCCTGCTTAATAGAAACAGCAAGTAGGAATACACAAATACACAATTATGCATGTCTGGCAAAAGAATTATTGCAAATGTGGAAAATCATATAGTACATTACGGGCAATGTTAGGCCTTAAAAGGATTGAGTGATTTGAGGGAGCAGGAGGTCTGGAAGGCCCCCTACCACTCCTAGTGTGAGCAATCTTATGTGAGAGGATCAACAATCTGCATGAAGAATACTTAACATGCTCCTTCTCTCCACAGTTCTTGGTCTCCCCAGGAGATATCTGCTATATTACAACAAATGTTTGTCAGAGCTTGTCAGTGGGGATCACAGGGAGGGAGTCCATGCCTCCAGGAATGAATGAGTCTAAGTGGACATAGCAAAAACATGTGGATATGCGGTATGGTCTATGGATGAAAGAATAAATGGGATGTTAAGAATGAAGTTGCCAAGGAAACACTATGTGGAGACACCATAGCTTGAGATGAGAATGGGTAGAGGTTCAAAATGATAAAATATAATTTCTTGATCATTTTTAATAACAGAGGCATACATCAACTTTTATCAAGCCCTTTTATAGAGTACAGATTGAAATATAAAATAGATAAGGCCCCATTTTAATTATATTACAATATATAATGAATAGGGAGAAACATAAATATTTGTAATATAATAGAGTTTTGTTTGTTTGTTTTTTTGTGTTTTGCAGTACAAAGATAGTGCTCTGTGGGCTAGAGAAGGAGTTCTTCAATCATCTTCAGGGAAGGAAACATTTTAACACTGGAGAGAACATATTGGTTTAATCCAAAATCAAATCTAAGACTAAGGCAAATAGAAGGAAATCATGTTGGGCATAACTGAGCAAGAGAATATTTTGGAAGAGCCTGGGCCACATGCAGAGGCATTATGTGGTCACAATGGGAAACCTGAACTGCTCAGGAGAGAGTGTGGGGACAGGAAGAGGCTAGAGAGACCAGGCTGATTCTGAAGGGTAAGTTGAGGACACAAAACACATTTAAAAAATGGAATTAAATTGCATAGACTGTATATTTTAAATAGATTAAAGTGGGAAGATATAATACTTTTTACAGATCATATGATTTCATTATTTTTCTCAACTAAATCATAACGTGATGGAAACTTTTCAAACGATCATATACATATACAATATGTTTTTTATTGAATGAGTTCTTATGAAAAGGAGGTATTCACTATTAGAGCCTCTTCCCTAAAAAATAGAGACATAAATATAAATATGGAGATAGATGGAGATTGAGAGATATGGATAGACAAATGTTTATAGATATGGGATTATCTATAGATTAAAATATAGATACAGCATTAGATCAATGGATAGTGATATATATTTCTCTATCTGTAATACGTAAGTGCATATAGGTATATAAATATCAAGACAGAGAGATGTAGATGGGAAAAGCTAGAGATACATATATTTATCTTTACATAGATATAGATAAATAGTGCATCAGTCAAGTTTTCCACAGAAATATGGAAAGTTATAGAGAAGAGAGAGAGAAAGATTTCCTTTAAGGAATTGACTCTTGCAGTTGTTAAGATAGACAATTTCAAAATCCACACAGCAAATAAGAAGACTTGGAACTCTGGACTATTTTTATGTTAAAATCTTGAGGTAGAATTCTCTCTTCTTGGGAAAACTAAATCTTTTGCCCTAAAAGCCTTTAGCTAAGTGGATGACACCCACCCACATTATGGAGGCTAATCCCTTTAGTTAAAGCCAACTGATTATAAATGTCAATCACATCTACAAAATACCTTTACAGCAGCTCCTATACTAGTTAGTGTTTGATCAAACTGTGCATGATAGTCTGGTCAAGTTGACATAAACTTAACCATTGCATGTATTGATAGGTATAAAATATAAATAGAAATATATAGATGACAAAGATATTTATTTATATTTACATATAATAATAAAGATATCAAGATCTTTATATTTATCTATATCTATCTAGAGATAGATATTTATATTTATCTACATCAGATAGCAACATAGGTATATACATAAATATCTTTGTCTAAATATCATTATCCACCAAGATACCATATATCTATCTGCTTATCTATCGATATCATTATACAGATAGACAGATAATCTAATCTTAAGTAACAAACTCCTAATGACTATTTGTCATCCCAGAAAAGCCAGTGGGACATTTATATAAGATCGGAGTTTCTAGTTGCCAGGCAAAGCTGGTCTAGCAGGTTAAAAAGAAAATGTATTGGCACAGCCTTGATTGGTTTGCAGTGTTCTGGGGAACGTTTGAAAGCATGGTTTGCACCTTGGTTTTGTGAATGCCAAGTAAACACAGGGTTCATCTGTGGATGGTCCCACTGTTCCACTGCTGCCTCTTGCATGACTAGACACCAGAGTTTGCACAGCTGCCACTTCTGAACAAGGGACTGAACTTTGCAGTCATTGACATTCCAAAGACTTCCAAATAATTTACCATGAGTTATCTCAACCAAATGTCACACAGTTTAAAAGTTTTGCATGGTCATCTACCATCTCATTAAAGATACTGTGAATGTTTTGCTGTTTATTGCCTTTGTTTTGATTGATGTTTGCCACATCACTGACATACTGTGACACCTACATGGCTGTATGTCCAAATACTTCAAAAGTGGAAGCATGAGAGGCCATCAGCCAGGCTTGCTCCTAAAAAAAAAAAAAAAAAAAAAAAAAAAAAAAAAAAAAAAAAAAAAAAAAAAAAAAAAAAAAAAAAAAAAAAAAAAAAAAAAAAAAGAAAGAAAGAAAGAAAAGAAAATCAAGAACAAACTAGGCTCAATATTGGTAGAAGAAAGGGAATAAAGCTGAGAAATGTAATAAATGAAATAGAGACCAGAAAAAAGAAAAGTTGTTTTCTCTGTAAATATAAATAAAATTGGAAAATCTTTAGCTATCCTTGAGGGAAGACTCAAATTTAAAAAAATCAGAGATGATAAAGGAGACATAGGACTGATACCCACGAAATAAAATGGATCATAAGAGACTTTTATGAACAACTAACTATACACCAATAAAACCTAGAAGAAATTGATAAATTCCTGTATGAATACAAACTACCAAGATTAAATTATAAAGAAATAATAAATCTGAACAGATCAATAACAGATAAGGAAATTGAATCAGTAATTAAAAGTTGTCAATCATATTATAGAAAAGCCCCAGACTGGATGGCTTCACTGCTGAATTCTACAGAACATTCAAATAAGAACTATTATCAATTCTCCTCAAATTATTCCAGAAAATTAAAGAAGAGAAAATATTTTCAAACTCATTGTATAAAGCTAGCATTTCCCTGAGACCAAAACCAAAATAAGGACACAGCAAAAAAAAAAAAAAAAAAAGGAGAAATACAGGCCAACATCCCTAATGAACAAACATGGACAATTTCTCAACAATATACAAGAAAACTGAATTCAATGGTACATTAAAAAGATTATTCACTAATTCACTATGGTCAAATGGGATTCATCCCAGGGTTGCAAGGATGGTGTGACATATGAGACATACCACATTAATAGAAAGAAAGACAAAAAACGTATGATCATTTCAATAGACACAAAAAGAGTATTTGACAAAATTCAACACAGCTTCATAATAAAAACTCTCAACAAATTAGGTATAGAAGGTATGTACATCAAAACAATAAAGACCATATATGGTAAGTCTACAGCTAACACCAAACTGAATGGGGAAACACTAAAAGATTTTTCTCTAAGATTGGTAACAAGACAAGCATACCGACTTTCACCACTCCTATGAAACATGGTACTGGAAGTCCAAGCCATAGCAATTAGGCAAAAGAAAGAAATTAAATGGATCCAAATTGGAAAGGAGGAAGTCAGTATGTCCCTGTTTATAGCTGACATGATTTTATATATAGAAAGTCCTAAATACTCCACAAAAAAGTTGTTAGAACAAATAAACAAATTGAGGAAGCTGCTGAATACAAAATCAACATGCATAATCAATAACATTTCCATATACTAACAGTGAACTCTTTGAACAAGAAATAAAAACATTCCATTTATAATAGCAATAAAAAAAAAGAATATACCTAGGAATAAACTTAACTAAAGAAGTTAAAGATCCCTATACTGAAAAATAAAAAAAAAAAAAAAAATGATGAAAGAAACTGAAAAGGGCCCAAATAAATGGAAAAATATCCCATGTTCATGGATTTTTAAAAAATTAATATTATTAAACTGACTAGATTACCCAAAGTGATCTACAGATTTAATGCAATTCCTTTAAAAATATTAAGGGCATTCTTCACAGAAATAGAAAAAAAAACCCTAAAATTCATATGGAACCACAAAATATCTCAAAGCTAAGCCTATCCTGAGCACAAAGAACAAAGCTGAAGGTATCACACTACCTGTTTCAAAATAAACTACAAAGATATGATAACCAAAACAGCATGACACTGGCATAAAAATAGACATATAGACCAACAGAATAAAATAGAAAGCCCAGAAATGAATTCCCATACCTGCAGCCAACAGATTTTTGACAATGGTACCAAGATCACACATTGGGGAAAAGACAGTCTCTTTAATAAATAGTGTTTGGAATATTGAATATTCACATCTAGAAGAATGAGACTGTATCTCTATCTCTCACCATATACAAAAATAAACTCAAAATGGATTAAAGACTTAATGAAATAAATTGAGTTGAGGAAATCATTGTTCTGGGTAGGGATATTTAAAATTTGACCTCAAAAATCATAGTCAACAAAATCCAACATCATACTGAATGGGAAAAAATTGAAAGCATTCCTGCTTAGAAATGGAACCAGACACGGTTTCCCTCTATCACCACTTCTATTCAACACAGTGCTGGAAGTTCTAGCCAGAGCAATCCGACAAGAGAAGGAAATCAAGGGTATCCAAATGGGGCCAGAAGGGGTCAAACTATTGATCTTTGCTAACAGTCTGATAGTATATCTGGAAAACCCCTAAGATTCAACCAGGAGATTCAGGAATTGATAAATGAATTCAGCTATGTCTCAGGATACAAAATCAATGCACACAAATCAGTAGCTTTCATATAAGTCAATAACAATCAAGCCAAGAATCAAATTGAAAACACAATATATTTTACAATAGCATCAAAGAAAATTAAATATTTAGGAATATGTTTAATAAAAGAGGTGAGAGATCTATATAGGGAGAACCACAAAACACTGAGAAAAGAAATTACAGAGTATGTAAACAGATGGAAAACCATACCATGCATAATCAATATTGTATAAATGTCTATATTACCCAAAGTGGTCTATACTACTCAATGTAATCCCCATGAAAATACCACAGATCTAGAAAAAATAATTTCACAGATCTAGAAAAAATAATTTCACAGATCTAGAAAAAATAATTCTATGTTTTGTATGGAAGCAAAGAAGGCTCCATATAGCCAAAGCAACCTTAAGCAAAAAGAACAAACTGGGAGGCATCAATCTACCAGACTTCAAGCTATACTACAAGGCTATAGTAAACAAAACAGCATGGTACTCTTGCAAGAACAGAGACATAGACCAATGGAACAGGACTGAGAATCCAGATATAAAACCATTGTCATATTGTCATCTGATCTTTGACAAAGCAGACAAAAACATACACCAAGAAAAGAATCTCTAGTAAGTAAATGGTGCTGGGAAAATTGGATAGCCACACGTAGAACACTGAAACAGGATCCACACCTCTCATCTCTCACAAAAATCAACTCACAATGGATAACAGACTTAGACCTAAGACAAGAAACCTTAATAATTTTAGAAGAAAATGTTGAAAAAACTGTTATAGATATTAGTCTAGGTCATAAATTCTTCTTCAAAGAAATTATGAAGATGATCCAAAAAGCAATAAAAGCAACAACAAAAATAAATAAATAGGATTTTATCAAATTAAAAAGCTTCTGCACACCCAAGAAAACTATCACTAGAGTGAATAGACAACCTACAGAATGGGAGAAAATATTTGCATGCTACACATCCAGTAAAAGGGCTGGTAACTAGAATCAGGAAAATTAACAAGAAAAAATCAAACAACCTCATTAAAAAGTGGGCAAAAGGCATAAACAGAAACTTTTCAAAAGAAGATAGACTAATGGTCAACACACATATGAAAAATTGCTTAACATCTCTAATTATCAAGGAAATGCAAATCAAAACCACAATGATATATCACCTAAGTCCAGTAAGAACGGTCTTTATCAAAAAGTCCCAAAACAACAGATTCTGGTGAGGATGTAGAGAGAAAGGTACACTTAAACATTATTGGTGAGACCGCAAACTTATACAACCTCTATGGAAAGTAATATGGAGATACCTCAAAAAACTAAAAATAGAACTACCATTTGATCCAGCAATTCTACTACTGGGTATTTACCCAAAGGATAAAAAGACATTCTATTTAAAAAATCTGCACTTGAATATTTATAGCAGCACAATTCACAATTGCACAGATGTGGATACAACCCAAGTGCCCATCAATACATGTGTGGATTTATAAAATGTGATACATGTATACCATGTAGTATACTCAGCCATAAAATCAATGGTGATCTAGACACCTCTTGTATTATCCTGGATAGAGCTGGATCCCATTTTTTGAAGTGAAATATCAGAAAAATGGAAAAACAAGCACCACACGCACTCACCATTAAATTGGCATTAATTGATCCACACTTATGTGCACATGGGGAGGTAACATTCATCGGGAATGGGGGATGGGGAGGAGGGGATGGGTAAATTCACACTTAATGGATGCAGTGCACAGTCTCTGGAGGATAGGCATGCTTGTAGCTCTGACTTGGGTGGTACAAAGGCAATCTATGTAACCAAAGTGTTTGTACCCCCATAATATGCTGAAATTAAAAAAAAAAGCCTTGAGTATTGCATCCAATCTCTTAGTGCATTGAATGGAAACAAAAGAACCAGAAGGACACCCTTAAAAATGTTGTCAAGGGCAAATCAATGCAAAGTGGATTGGAATGTTTAGAATTGATTTCTTACAACTAGTAATTTGATTATTATTACAGATTTAGTTTTATTCTATGGAATATGTTGTAAGTGCTTAGACCTTAAAGTGTGTAAAAAAATACTTATTGAATATTTATGGTATGAAGACATTGTGTTAAGTGATTGACATGTATAAAGTCTAATAATCATCAAAAAAAAAGAAAACTTAAACCTGAGTTGTTGGCAATGGATCTAGAAGCTGTTAAAGGAAAATTAATGTCTACAGAAATCTAGGCATCTACCCAATTCATAGTACATTTTCTTTTACTGATCACTGTTTCAATATCAATGGAAAATGAAAACCCTTTTTTAAGAAAAATAGACTTGGTGGGTAAGTAGGCTGTACCCAGGAGAATTGTAGATTAGAGAGTGGGCTGTCATGTCATTATAAGAACAGCAGTGTGGGAGAAAGCATGTTAAAGGCATGGTGGAAGGAACATTATCTGACCTAGGTTTTATGGAGTATAGTTACATTATGAAGTTGGGTATAACAATAAAGTATTTACCTGGACAGAGAAACAAAGTAATCATTTACTATATAAACTTTAAATTCATTTTTTTAAAAATTGAACCTCTATGTTTTCCACCTAAAACTTGTTTCCCTTCTTCTGTTCTTTAACTCATGGTAGGATGCTACTTTCTACTTAGTTTTCCAAATAGAAACTTGAGAATTCTACTTGGCATTTCTTGTTTCCCATACCTCATGACCAAGAAAAAAAAAATATATATATATAATCCACACACACATATTTGCATATATCCTCTGTGGAATTCTTAGTAGTTGCAACTTGGGGGGTGAAGTCAGGGGCTATTCCTGCAGAAGGGAATCAGAACTAAGTGAAGCCAGAGAGATGCTGAGTTGGAAGCTAGGAGACATTTGATTGAAGAGAAGCGATGACAAAGAAAACTATGTCATGAGGAGTAGAAATACTAAACCAAGGTAAGAGTAGAACATGCATGTTTGAATTTTCAATTCTATTCAGTAGTAGTCCTGTGCTGAGTTGGGAAACTGGGAAGATGCAGGACTCCTACATATACTCCCGGATCATTAGTGTGGCTACTCTACAGTTGGTGATGGGGAGATTAGGAAGGCCTTATAGTACAATTCAGGTTGGCTAAACTTCAGACAGCCTTCTTCTTGACCTTAGGAACCTGGCCTGTCTTTTATTAGAGCATTTACTCTAGAAAATTTTCTACTGAAAATCTATTCTCTTCCCCCTTTGAGATGTAAATTTTTCCCAGCGTATTGCAAGTTTTACTACTGAGTAATGTCTTTCTCAAGAACCCAGAGCCATCTCTTTGAAATGTTATCATGGAAGAGCGCCCCTGTCTCCTGGTAACTGTGACAGGGTAGGAGCCAAACTTTGATGGGCACCAAATTAGCAAACATAGTTGGCCTAATCACACAGACCAACCTCCTTCCTAAAATCCTCCAGTATTTGCTACTATTAATAGCTCACACCAAAAGGCAATGGACTAATTCTGGAGTGAAGGGAAGAAAGTAAACTCAGGGATTAGACCAATGAACTTCCAGTTCCCAACTTGGAGGACAAGTAGATGATCACCTGAATAAATAAGGGAATATGAAGGAGGGACACAGAGACTGATATCAATGCATGGGCCAAACACATGCCAGCTGAGAAACTGCTTTTATAAATAACATTCATTGGCCATTTGACTGGAGTAAGGATTGTCTTTGACAGTGAAGAAAATGTACCTGATAAAGTTGACACACCTGCAAATTTAAATGAAGCAGTGTGGTTGCTCAACCTGGCTAAGCTAAACTTCAGCATCTTTTCAGCAAACTCTGTTCCTCCCCTTGGGTGTGCAGTCATTTATGGGCATTGCCATCTACACAGCTGCCCAGATAGAACCCACAGGGCTCCCTCTCCTTCCACAGTACTACCTCAGAGTAAGGCCTGGGGTAGATAATCAGACTCCTTCTCCTTGGATTGTGCTTCTTGGGCTAAGAGACAAATGAATGAAAAGGAAAAAGTTTGAATTTATAATGCCATAGTCATTCAGTTTACTTACACATTAATCATCCACTTTTTGCCTCAAAGTAATGGTCTACTTCTCCCCTTCTGCCTTGCTTTCTTTATGGCTCTGGAAAGCAGAGCAGGAATTTGAGCTTATAGGTTTCTATGGCATGCAGGCTGTGGATACAGTAATTTGCATATATCATATTTATTTCTCCAGACATCCTGTGAAGAAAAAATTATCTCGTGTTTCAAAAGTAAGAAATTCAAACTCATAGGAATTAAATGACTTGTTAGAGGTCGCAGAGATTGTCAGAAGCTGAGTCAGTATTTAAAACCAGGTACTCCGGTCTCTAATGCTAGTACATTTTCCAAGAACTTGTGCTGCAACACTTTTTCCAGGGTAATTTCTTTTTCTAATATATGCAGGATTAGATTCTAATTCTTTAAGTGAAAAAAAAAAAAAACCTATTATATGCAGGATTTTTTTTTCTCTACCTCTTTTCCTTGCCTCCCCAGCGATACCTGAGTTCGTTAGGATGCTGCACCTTTAGCTGCAGGTGACTCATTAGGTGTTTGAGTTCCATGCATTTGTCAGCAATTCAGGTTAACTTGCTCTTTCTAGTAAAATCCTTTCTAGCAAAATTCTTTCTCTTGCGAAAATTCAATAATAGCTGAAAGGCAGAGGAGCAAGATTAGAAAGGTTGAAAAAGGAAACTAGATAACTAAGGAAGAACAGTCCCAACAAGCCCATATTTCTCTCTCCTCGGAGAGTTTGTGAAAGGGCCAGATTGGCAGAAATGAAAAGGAAAATCCTTTTTTATTAAGCTCACCTATATAGTATTATCTCTTCAGAGGTGTTTATGAAAACATTCACACATGGTAAAACATGCCTCTATAGACCCACTTTTTATTGAATTTCTTCAGCTCTCCATCAAATTTTAAAATCCCTGCCTATTACTCCATCTCTACATAAATCATACCCCATGTCCATTAGATTCTAGCTTAGGTGCAATTCTCTCCAGCTCCTGGTAATTCGATACAGAACTGTGTATCACACTGAAAAGGCACCTACGTCTTGGGCTTTGAAATCACCTGGGGATGCATGGCAATTGTCTTGTTTCATTTCTTGGAGGAAAAATAAAATAGGATTCAGAGGGAAAGATAAAAAAAAAAGACACTGACAATTTTATTATCACACCAGAGACCCTCAATTATTTATGTGCCGATGACCCATCCTCTGACTTAAATACTATCTTGATCCTGCTACTGTCAGTACTCAGAGCCTGCCCCAGGGTTCTGTAGAGTTGATCTGCCACACTTTCAGGGAAGGGAAGCCAGGAATATCAGGATTTGGGTAATGGGTCATTATGACTGTAGTGGCTGAAAGGAGGCACCACTGTGAATTTCAGAAGCCAAGAGTTGAAGACAGTCTTGGATTATACTTCATAGGACTAAATCAGATTTTGTCCTGAAAGGCTTTGATGGTACACAGTGGTCTGCTAGTCTTGAAAGTTTTACAAATTAAAAAATACTAGAGTATTCCTCTCTCAGACCTACCATTTTCCAATGCTGCCTTGCTCATTCATTCGTCATTCATTTGTTTAATCAGCCAGCCATTCGATCAGTAAGTCAACCACCACCACCAGCACAACAAAAACCAACTGAGCATCAACAATATGCCAGGGGAATGTAGGTACTGGGAAATTATGGTGAACAAAATAGACCTGGTTCATGTTGTTGTGTACTTCACATTCTGGTGAAGAATGCATCTGGGAAAAAGACTTGAAATACATAAATTCAGCATGTGAACATTATACAGAAAGTCATTGGTAAGGCAAACATGATTAAAAAAAAGTTTCAAAGCTTTTAAGTTAAAAACATGATAGATCTCCCATATTTGGGTATAATTGAAGTCCACATGAGTGGGATTACATACTGGCATATGGATTAATTTTCACCAAATGTGTCCAAGACAAGAACATCAGTATATTGTTGCAGATGTCTATCAGTGTCTGAATAGTAAAGTGACACAAATAATCGATACCACTGTTTTTTGTTTGTTTGTTTTTTGTGTTTTTTTTTTTTTTGAGACAGAGTCTGGCTTTGTTGCCCAGGCTAGCGTGAGTGCCGTGGCATCAGCCTAGCTCACAGCAACCTAAAACTCTTGGGCTCAAGCAATTCTGCTGCCTCAGCCTCCCAAGTAGCTGGGACTACAGGCATGTACCATACCTCTGCTGAGCCACAAGAGAGAAGAGATGGCCCTGTGGCTAAAGTTGGGTAAATCATAATACAAATCAAGTATTCATTGTCCTCCCTCAGGGAGAGGACATGGGAAAGGTCCCCTGGAAGTAATGTGTCCCCTTTTTCTGAATATTCAGTTATATTTCAGCCATTAGTTCTAGCAGTGGAAAAGATCATAAATCCTTTCAAGACAACAGTTGCTCATACTCCACGATCACTTTGATATATGGAAGTTCTTTTCCATGGGAATGAATTTTTCCTCTGGTCATCATAACCCTCCTTCTGCTTTCTTCACTTTTCTGTTTACAGTTTCTCTGAGCACTGAGGTCCTCCCGGCCACCTCCACCTGTGCTGTCTGTTCTGGGACAGTCAGCCTGTGTCCTGGACTCTGGCATTGACAAAGAGGTTGTCCACTGGTTTATGGACAAAGAGGTTGCCCACTGCTCCTCCAGTGTCCCAGACTGTGGCCTTTTCTGCTCCTTTCCAGCTACTCATCAGGGAATCCTTTGTCAGAAAGCTGAATTTTCCAAGGACCCTGAAGCAGAGGTGCACTCTGACTCTCAGAATCCTCACCACAAAAATGATAGGATGGCTATGATCCTGGGAGAATCACCCCACACTCAGAAGTGATTTTGTGGAGTGTTTCACAACAGAAAAGACAGAAGCCACAACACTGAAGCACCTCAGCAATGTATCTTCTCAAAAAAAGTGGTTGCTGAGCTTAGAAAACAAGATTTAGAGAAATGCATTTTGCCAAGCAGGAATGAGATCTGCCCAGGCAAGCAAAAGGTTGAGCTTGAAGGCCACAAGCAACTTGGTCAACACAGGGGGACTTTAGACTTAAACACAGCCAGAGGACTTGGGAGAATATTCTCTCAAAATTGCTATGTCTTAGTCTGTCTTGTGCTGCTGTAACAGAATATCATAGACCGGGTAATTTATGAAAAATTAGAAATTTAATTTATCACACCTCTGAAGTCTGAGAAGTCCAAGATCGAGGGGCTGTCACCTGATGAGGGCCTTCTTACTGGATCCTTGCAAGAGCAAGAAGGGAACAAAAGCCACATCCCCATATGCCAGAAGAGCAAAAAGAGAGAGAACTCATTCCACAAGCCCTTTTTATAGTGGCATTAATCCACTCATGAGAACAGAGCCTTCATGACCTAAACACTTCCTATTAGGAACTACTCTTAACACTGTTACATTGGGGACTACATTTCTAACACATGAATTTTGAGGGACACATTCACATTATGATTCTATGATCACCAAGGAATTAAAAGGCAGTACTATTTGTTGAGTACTGCTTCAGATTGAAATTACTATCCCCTTTTACAATCCCAATTACTATCCCCTTTCACTTACTCAGGAGGGACAAAGGAATTAAGACATTTACTCAAGCAGCCAAGTGAAAAGCCTGGGATTTAAATTTAAGCTGTGTCTTATCCCAAAACCTGTGCTGTTTACTTGTTCACATGATCCCTGCCTGTCTTTATTTAGCACCTAGTATGTCCAAGGACCTAGCAGTTAACCACTACTTTATATAAAATAACCCATTTACATTTTAATTTTATTCCAAAATTAAAAAAGTATGTAGAAAATATGAATATTCCCCATTGTTTAGGTAGAACAAATAAAGTTCAAAGTGTTCAACAAATGTGTTCTGGCCATAGCATTGGTAGATGGCAGAACTAATACTGAATTTATCTCATGGTGTCATAGAAAGAATTAACTGAGATAGTACATGCAAAACATATTTTGTTAGTTTATACACATAGTAGGTTATACATATAGTTATACACATAGAATGCAATAATCGTCTGCTATTATTATAGCATTTATGCCCAATTAAGCTACTTAGATTAATCCATTCTTCTGAAATGATTTTTCTCATTTATTCTGCCTGGATCGTCCTTTCTTTTCATCTCTAGGCTCAACCTTGTGGCACTTCCAACCTTAAACTGTAGTTTGTTCAATGTTGTATGAACATCTTCTTGTGTTGTATGTAGCACTGAATAGTGATAAGGACATGGGTTTGGGGCTCAGCTATTTCTGGGTGATTATTCTGATTCCATTCACAAGCTGGTCTTTGGAAAAGCCTTGGACTTCTCTGGGCCACAGCAAATATAAAATAGAAAATCATACCTATTCCATGACATTGTTGAGTTTTAAATTCCAAAGTGCCTACTCAAACTTGGTGCATAGTAGGCAGTTGATACATATTAGTTCTGCTCTCTGTCTCATTCTTACTTGGATATCATGGTCAGAGACAAAAAAAGCAGTTTAGTAGCTGTTGGAACTATTGGTGATCTTTTTTGGGTGTTTTTTTGACATACAAATTATGTTTATTTAAAAATAGAAATTCCTGTGTTCTGGTGTCTTAACATAACAAGTATAAAAATGAGAATTATATACACATTCACAAGAATTACAAGGCTTTGAAAAATTGCTTGTGCAAAAGCTTTGTGAGTTGTTGTTCAGCCAAAAAAATTGAAAAATACCATGAGAGTATCAGAGCTGTAGTGGGAGATTTTTGTTCAACATAGTGCCATTTGCTAGAATTTTTGTTTTCAAGAGTATAAGCCAGCTGTGCAAAGATCTAATTCAGGTTTTCACTATTTTAGTGTTAATTTAGACCATCCTGAGATCATTTGCTGCCACATTTCTAGGTTTTCTAGTGAGGAGAGCAACTTCCTCCATTTTGGGGAAATGTTTACCACCCTTCACTTTGGAACTTTCACCTGGACCACAAGGCAAGTGCAAGTACATTGGCCATGCTAAGCACTCAAATAAGCGCTAGAAAAGTTGTTGTTTTTTGTCTCCTTTCTAGTCTCTCTATGTTCAGGGGAAATGACTTTCATATGGCTTAACCTGAGTGAGAATGTTATGTATACTAAGTATCCTTTCTGGACATTAAGCTTAGAAAGAAATCATGAACATAATATATCACAATACACAGGTAACCATAGCTTAAAAAAACATTACTTCTTTTCGATTACAAACAAAAATAACTTTGGCACCTACTGAATTGAATTTTTGTAGAACTAGGCTTCAAAGATGGAAAGAATAATGAAGCATATCTGGGGGGAGGGGTGGGGATCCTGGATGTATGAATATATACTTGATCCTCATTTTGGAGCTTTATGTTTTAATTTTGATAAAGTATAATTTTTTTATTTTTAAAAATATGATTCAAGCATTTTGCATTCTATCAAAGACACAGTGATGAATCTCAAGAACACAAAGATTTTCTTCCTTTATTTCTTTAGGAGTTTTCATTTGACCTATGATTTTCAGTTCTCCTTCTGGGTACATGGTCTGAGATTATTATTCCCTGTCTCTGAAAGTTTGCCTTAACCATAGGACTGGCAGAGATCTATAAATTATAAATTGAACCTTTACACTATATTCTCCATGTCTCCTTTCATTTATGGTTGTGACCTCAAAGTGTATATCCAGTTGGAGTCTCTGACAGTGGGTGCATGAATAATTACTGTGGGAAGTATCCCTCAATGAGCTGGATTGACATAAAAAATAAACAAAAACAAAACTTTTTTTGGGATAAGACACAGAAATTATAGTTAACCACAGCATAACTTAAATATCCTGACTGAGACAGGCAACATCCACTTTGACTTTTCTTTTCATTTTATTTTTCACCAAAGAGGCTGGTTTTAACTATTCTTTTATGTTTTCTGAGAGGCCCAAAGGAGCTTGGAAGCAATCTGGTCATGTAAGTAAATGATTTATAACTCCCTTTTGGCCTTAAGCAAGGATTTGCCCTGTACCATTCATCTCTCAAGATATAATTGGACTTAAAATTAAATCCCTATTACCTTCCAATTCATTGAGAGGAAACCGGTGGTTTTGACTTAAACAGCAGTTTCCAGCAAGGTATCTATTAGGAGGTGTTGAAAAATTGTTGCAGTCTGTTATACTGAGAAACAGCAAGGGGAAAGAATTGTTTTTCTAATGGTACCCTACTGAGCCGGAGTTCCTGAGGACAAATTTCATGATTGGGAATAAACAGTAGGCTGGGCTCTGTGGCCATCCACACTTTAGCCCAAGCTGCTTTATATGAAGGTATTGTGTTTATTGTATTTCACCATAAGATTTTTTTTTTTGTAAAATTCTTTCATTGCTTATATGAACCCCCTACAAAAGCCATGAAAAAGGTGGTGGGTTTCTGGAACCAGAAAATAAATCTAGATCACAGCAGGGTTCAAACGGACCCTGTCATTCAGAGAAGTCATGAAGGATCAGAGATACTCCTTGTCTCTTTTTAAGCTCGTCTTGGTATAGACCAAGATTACCCTGAATTCAGGGTATAGACCCTGAATTCATGAATAAGATCAAAGTAGAATCCACTAAGAGGAGAACAACTGCCTTTGGCTGCTCTAGAGTTTGGAAATCAAGAGGTAGGCTCCTTGCTACTAAGGGTATGGGCTGTAGATATGCCTTCTGGAGAACCTACTAACATGAATGAAGTTCAGAGTGCAAAAGAGTAGCACCTATAAAAGGAAAAGTGGCGGCTGAGAAGCTTGGGGAAGCCTTCATAATGCATGCTTGTCGAAGTCTCCATCTACTCAATGAGAGCCAAGGGAAAAGGTGGCCTGTACCTTGGAGTTTCATTTTGTGTGGAAATGGGAAGAACCTTCGCCCAATCCCATGCTCCATCATTGACTGAGGGTGCCATGACTTCATGTTGATAGTTGAGGTGGATCATGAAGGAGCTAACGCTGGAGGCTACTAGCTGAGGCATTCCTCATTGATGAGTAGTAAGCCCCTTCTTGAAAAGGCTTCTTGAGGAGCACACTTATGAGTCTGCCACGGGGGACCAGCAGCTTTAACATCAGTTGAGAGCCTGTTAGAAATGCAGAATCTTGTGCCCTATTGGAGACCTCCTGCATCAGCATCTATAGTTTAACAAGATATCCAGATAAATTGTTTTGCACTTTGGGGTTTGAGATGCACAGAATTTTATTTAAAGAAGAAAGGAGAAAGATGAGTTCTATGGCTGATCAAGGTGAGTCAGAGTTCCTTGAAGTCATTTCAGAGACTTTATCAAAGAATGGTTTGTCAATTTCAGAATACATGAGAATCACTGAAAGAGTTGGCTTAAAATTTAATTCCTAGACTTCAAAACCAAAGATACCAAGATGGCACATGTGGAGTGGACCCAGCACTGTCCATTTCAACAGATACCCAGGTGATTCTGAAGTAACTAGTATATATATTTTTTTATCTCTTGACAAACATTGATCTTACAATTGTAATTTCATACTTTTTTCTTGCCACATATCAATAGCTGTGAGGCTTGAAATAAATTAATTACAATTTTGTGTATGTGTGTGTGCGTGTGCTTCAACATTCTCAAGTGTAAAAATAGTCCCAAATGGTTGTGGTGAGGATTAAAAGATAAAACATTCACTTTTTTTTTTTTTACATATTACACTTTATTTATTTAATAATGAATTATTATAATGTCTTTTATTTATTTTTTCTTTGTATTTTATTTTTATTTATTTCAGCATAATAAGGGGGTACAAATGTTAAGGTTACACACATTGCTATTGCCTTCCCTCCCTCCTTGAGTCAGAGCTTCAAGCGTGTCCATGCCCCCGACAATGCACAATGCACTTGTAATGTATACATATAAACCCAACCCCTCCCCCCACCTGCCCGACACCTGATAAATGTAAAACATACGCTTTTATATTGTTAAAGAGGAAAACAAAGCTGAAATAAAAACTGAGCTGATTTATTTTTCAGTTCAGGGATTGAGGGTCACCCACAAAGTGAGTTTTGAGTCTCCAGAGCTAGAAGCAGAGAACTAAATATAGAAGCAAAGGAGGGAGTGAATTTCATATTGGGGACAATTCCAAGAGGAAAGTTCTGATTGGTTAAAGATGGAAAGTATCACTTGGGATTGTCCATCATTCTAAGTCACAAAAGTGCAGGCATGCTTTACAAAGGGGTCCAGAAAGGACTCTTTCAGGGCTCAGAGTCTTGTGGAGACACTTTCAAATGTACAGTCTTGGTCGTGATGATTTTTTCTTGAGACAGTCTTTTTGCAAAATTCTACAGAACATTTATTTTGTGTCAGACCTGATGCCAGGTACCAGGAGTGCCAAAGGAACAGCAGAGTCCCTTCACTCATGAGCTCCCAGCATGGAAGTGATGGTTAGAGATAGGCACAGGCTGCTTGTTTGAGGAGAGTGAAAGCAAGTCACTGGAGACATTGCTGAGAGCCGACGTAAAGAGAACAGCATCTAAAACAGATTCTTAGCCTTGAAAGATGGCTCAGACTCTTTTTAGCTAAGTGACATGGGCAAGTGACTTTGCTATCATTTTCTAGGTGAGAATAATGGCAAGCCTGTCTTGAAGGTCTTTTTATGAATATTACAGGAGCAAATTTAGCTGAATCACTTAAATGGTACCTGGCATATGGTAAGCACTCAAGAAATAGTTGTCATCATAACAAATATCCTTTTATTCTATGGAATATAACTCAATCATTGCACATTATACCTCAAGAATATACCTGGTTAAGGTAATGCATTCATGTAATGCTAATGAAACAGGAAAAGTCTAAATACAAAATTGCAAATATCAGATTCTCAGAAAGTATTAACTACTATTATTATTTAAATCACACTTGGGAAGTTGTCTCTGAAAGGTGCCTAATAGGTATTCCATAAATTCCAGTTCCCTTTCCTTGGTGTTAAGCATTTAATTTTCCTGGGCATCCATGCTTTGCATTTAATGGCCAAGGGACACCAAACAGCTTTTGTTTCCATCATATACCCTATGCTGTTTCCTCCTTCTGTGACTTCAGTTGTGATACTTAGCCTCAGTGTTTCCCAAGCTTCCTTGTCAGTGGAGTAATGCCTCCTGGCTATTAAGAGTCAGGGAAAGCAACCTCCAGCAAACCTGTGGGTAGCCCTTCTTTGAGATTCTTGTAGTGCTTGATAACTTTCACTTTCATAACACTCACACCAACATTATGAGTTCTCTCTGAAAGCCTGTGTCCACCCATAGACCAAAATCTCTCCAAGAGCAGAACTACAGTTTTGTCATTTTCACAGGCCCACGGATTGGCACTGAACTGGCATATAGTAGTTTCTCATTAAATGCTGAATAGATGTATGACTCTTACTTCAAAGAAGGATGACCCTCACTCTTTCAAGTTTAGCTCCTTCAGTTATATGTTTTCCCAAGCTAATATTTCCAGCCTAGATTGCTATCCTCTTTCTCATTTTCCCTTTTCATTTCAAAACTCAACATTTCCTTAGAAATCTGATCCACAGTCTGTCTCCTTATAGGAACAGGCCTTGGAGCCAATCAGAGATTGCTTAAAATCTCACTTTAGCCTGTTCTTGCTAAGTATTAATAGCCTTGAGCAAAGATTCTCAATATCTTTCTCTTCCTTCAGTATTCCTAAATGAGAAAACAATAAGAAAATAAAAGAAGGGAAAATAAAAGAAAAAAAGGAAAGATACATCTATATCATGTAAAGAATATAAGTGTTTAAATTTAAATATGTATTTTAACATAAATATATAAATGTGTAAAAATATCAATAGTACAGTGTCTAGCAGAGATTAAGTACTCACATAACAATTGGAACACTGCTAAAATGATTAACTTAATTCTGAATTTCCATAGCAATGGCACAACACTGTTCTTTCTCATTATCTCCATGTGTGTATTTCTCTGCATGGGTCACAATTACCTCAAATTTAACTTATCTAAAACTAGTCATCATCATTCTTCCAAACCAGCTTTTTTCAAATACCTAATGATCACTTTTCCTGCTATTCAGGCTAACAACTAAGACTTGTTAGCATGCCTTACTCTCTCTTGGTTAGGTTTCTTAGTTGTAGGTAACAGAATGTACTCTAGAAATTTTATGTGGGAGGGATATATTAAGGGACACTGACATAACAGTGTGGGGGGAAGTCTGTAGGAATTGTCTTCCCCGGGGGAGGAGGAATATTTTATCATTGAGATCATTTAGAATTACTGACATATGGTGATAATAAAATGCAGACTGACTTTTGGATAATTTCATTATTGATTTAAATTCTCTGCAAATAATGGACATCTTTATTGCCTGAGCCTGGGGTAAACTGTTTCTGCCACTCTACCTATGCTATGCTGCTGCTGAAGGATATTTGGTAGTTCACAGAATATCTGAGATAGGCTTAGGGATTGATGTAACCTCTGCTTCCAGAAAATGCCCACCACAATCTGGTTTTTAAGAGTAGTATCTTTGTTAAAACCCCAATAGAAAGTTCCTCTGCTATATCAGACAATTGAGCAATGCCACCTACCACCTCTAATCCTAGAGACCCTGTGTGTTATGTATGCTACCACGTCAAAGGAATCAATGCCCCTTGCCGAGTCTCTATCCTCAGAAAGCTTACTTCCAAATCAATGTCTCATGGAGAAGACTCAGCTGGAACAACCTATAGCTCATGCCTGCACCCCTAGTAGCATGTGAAGCTTAAAAATGCAATGTGCAGGCCAGGTGCAGTGGCCCATGCCTGTAATCCGAGCACTCTGGGAGCTTGAGGCGGGCGGATCATTTGAGCTCAGGAGTTTGAGACTAGTCTGAGCAAGAGCGAGACCCCATATCTACTAATAAAATAAAATAAATAGAAAGAAATTAGCTGGACAACTAAAAATATATAGAAAAAATTAGCTGGGCATGGTGGTGCATGCCTATAGTCCCAGCTACTTGGGAGGCTGAGACAGAAGGATTGCTTGAGGCCAGGAGTTTGAGATCGCTGAGAGCTAGGCTGATGCCACAGCACCCCAGCCCAGGCAACAGAGTGAGACTCTGTCTCAAAAATTAAGAAAAGAAATCCAATGTGCACAGACATATGCATGCATTCACACACAGAGAGGAAGTTCTTGCTTGGCATAATGATGTATTAACTGAAACTTGAACATATCAGAACTGTGTCTGAGTCTTCATGTTTCACGCTCTCTGGTCACTGCGTGGAACTGTGAAAATAAAAAACACGACTCAAATATACATGAGTTACCATTAACAGCACCCTGCAAAAGTGAGGACTGCCTACATGTACATAATAGATTGGGAGGGTGGTATTTACAAGGTCTGGCACTATCAAAACAAGGAAAAGAATGCATAAAATTTAGAACATCTGTCAATGAAGAATTTCTACCAAATCCTTCCAGCCATCTTCCGATTATTTGTCACATTCTGTCAATTCTACCTCCAATATATCCCTCCCTTTCTGGCCTCTTCCCAGGGACACAGGTCAGGTCCTCATCATCCATATACTGCCCACTGAAGAAACTTTCTGTCTTCTCTTCTTGCCTCCAGCCCCTGCCTCCCTGCTTCCAGAGTAAATTTTCTAAACCATGATTTTGGTTATGCCATACTCTCAGCGAGATAATTCTATTTCCTCTTCATTATCTGTGTGACAGTGTCTACATTAGCAAGACTTTGGTTGCCACATGGTATTAGTTTAAGCAGATCTCCCTTAATCCAAAAACTGAGGGGTGTTCATCGTGAGGACTATTAAGTAACTCACTAAATAAAAACAATTGTTGAATAACTAAGCATTGAATAACGGAAAATAGTATAGCGCCTAGAAAAAGCTATTATAGCTGGCCTTTGAGTCTACTTCTTTCTATCCATTAGTTTTAATGTTTTCCCTGTTCATCCTTTAGTCTCATACTAAAGACTTGCTTACTCCTCAGGACAAATAGATCAGATCCACAGGAGCACTTGGAATACAGCTCCAGGAGCAGTATTCCTTCTTTCTTTAATTACAGTAATATCCCAGGAAATAATATAATACAATAATATTTCTTTAATTACAATAGCCCAGGAAATAATAACATCAAACTCACATAGCACTTTATAAGTGCTGTTTTATATTTTTTAACCTCTTTACTAATTTTTTTTTAAAAATTTTAATTGACATATAATAATCATACATATATATTAGATACAGAGTGATGCATATATAATGTATAATAATCAAATCAAGGTTATTAACATATCCCTCACCTCAAACATTTATCATTTCTTTGTGTTGGGAACATTTACACTCTTTTAGCTTTTTGAAAATTTATAGTAAATTATTGTTAGCTATATTCATCCTACATGCTATAAAACACCGGAGCTTATTTCTCCTATCTAGCTGTAATTGTATCTGTTAACCAACCTCTTTCTATTCTCCCCTCCATCCTACCCCTCCCAACCTCAAATAGGCATGATTCTACTCTCTAATTCTATGAGCTTAACATACTTCAGTTCCCACATCTTAGTGAGAATATGTGGTAATGTGGTAATTATCTTTCTGTACCTGACTTTCACTTAACAAAATGTCCTCCTGCTCATCCACAGTGCTATGAATGACAGAATTTTATTCATTTTAAGGCCAAATAGTATTCCATTGTGTATATGTACCACATTGCCTTCATCCATTCATCTGTTAATGGACATTTAGGTTGATTCTATGTATTAGCTATTGTGAATTGTGCTGCAATAAACATAGGAATGTTCTAACTGATCAGCACCTAAGTGCACATATAGGAATAACATTCATCTGTTGTCAGGCAGATGGGAGGGGAGAGGCGGGGATGGGTGTATGCATACATAAAGAGTGCGATGGGCACCATCTGGCAGATGGACATGCTTGAAGCTCTGACAAGGGGTGGGGGGCAGTGCAATGTATGTAATCTGAATATTTGTACCCCCATGATATGCTGAAATAAAAAAAATCATAGGAATGCATATATCTTCTCAATATTCTGATGTCTTTTTTTTTGTATAACATGCAGTACTGTGATTGCTGGATCATATGGTAGTTCTATTTTTAGTTTAAGAACACTCCATACTGTTTTTCATAATGGCTCTACTAATTTACACCCCTACAATCAGTGTATGAGAGTTCCCTTTTCTCCATACCCACTCCAGCATTTTTATTTGTTGTCTTTTTGATAATAGCCATTCTAACCCAGGTGAGATGATATCTTATTGTGATTGTAATTTTCATTTCCCTGATTATTAGTGATGTTGAATATTTTGAATGCAACTATTGATCATTTGTATGTCTTCTTTTGAGATGTCTATTTAGATCATTTGCCCAGTTTTTAATCTAATTATTTAGTTTTTGTTGTTAAGTCATTTGAGGTCCTTGCATATTCTAGATATTAGTCCTTTATTGAATGAATAGTTTGCAGATACTTTCTCTCATTCTACAGATTGTATTCTCATTCTGTTCCTTGTTTCCTTTGCTATAAATAAGCTTCTTTGTTTGCTATAGTCCCATTTGTTTATTTTTGGTTTTGTTGCCTATGGTTTTGAAGTCTTACCCACAAAATCTTTGCCTAAACTAATGTTTTGGAGAGTTTCCCCTATGTTTGAGTCTACTAGTTTTATAGTTTTAGGTCTTACATATAAGTTTTTAATCCATCATGAGTTTATCTTTATATATAGTGATATAGGTGTCTCATTTCTTTTTCCTGCAGGTGGATATCCAGTTATCCTGCATTATTTATTGAAGATAGTGTGGTTTCCCCAATGTATTTTCTTGGCTCCTGCATTGAAAATCAGTTGGCTGTAAGTACATGGATTTATTTCCGAGTTCCTTATTTTGTTCCATTGCTCTATGTGTCTGTTTTTATCCCAACATCATTCTGCTTTGGTAACTATAGCTTTGTAGTGTATTTGGGAATGATGCCTCTCGCTTTGCTCTTCTTGCCCAGAATTGCTTTGGCTATGAAGGGTCATTTGTGGCACCCTATGAATTTCAAAAATGTTTTGTCCATTTCTGTGAAGAATGTCATTGGTATTTTGAAAGAGATTGTATTAAATCTGTAGATTGCTTTGGGTAATTTAGCCATTTTAATAATATTAATTCTTCCAATCCATGATTATGAGATGTCTATCCATTTTTAATATTGTCTTAAATTTCTATTATTATTGTTTTGTAAGTTTTATTGTATAGATTTTCACTAGCTTGGTTAAATTTATTCCTAGTGATTTTTTTTTTTTTACAGCTCTTGTAAAAGGGATTGCTTTCTTGAATTTTTATTCAACTAGTTTATGATTGATGTATAGAAATGCTATTGATTTTTATATTGATTTTCATTCTGGAACTTTACTAAATTTGTTTATCAATTCCAAGAGATTTTTAATAGAGTTATTAGTTATCCATATGTAAGATAATGTCATCTTCAATTAGGGACAATTTGACTTCCTTTTTTCAATTTGGATGACTTTTATTTTTTTTCTTGTCACATTGCTCTAGCTAGGACTTCCAGTACAATGTTAAATAAAAGTTGTGAATGTGGACCTTCCTACCTTTTTCCAGTTCTTAGAGGAAAAACTATCATCTTTTCCCCATTCAGTATGAAATTAGCTGTGGTTTTGTCATACATGGTCTCTATTATGTTTGGGTATTTTTCTTCTATACCTAATTCATAGAGTTTTATCATGAATGGATACTAAATTTTATTAAATGCTTTTTCTGTGTCTATTAAGATAATAGTATGGTTTTTGTTCTTCCCTCTGCTGATGTGGTGTATCACATTTATTGATTCTCATTGGTTGAACCATCTTTGCATACTTGAGATATAACCCACCTGATCATGATATATTATCTTTTTGTTGTGCTGCTGAATTTGATTTGCTTGTATTTTGTTGAGGATTTTTGCATCCAATTTTGTCAGGGATAAAGTCTGTCTGTCTTTCTTTCTTTCTTTCTTTCTTTCTCTCTTTTCCTTTCTTTTTTGTCTGGTTTTGTTATCAGGAGAATGCTCACTTTGTAGAATGAATTAGGAAGAATTATTCCTCTTCAATTTTTTGGAATAGTTTAAGAAGAATTGGTATTTATTTTGTAAAAGTTTGATAGAATTCAGCAGTAAAGTCATATAGTTTGGGGCTTTTATGTACTAGGAAACTTTCTATTATTGACTCAATCTTTTTACTTATTATTAGTCTGTCAAAGTTTTCTATTTCTTCTTGGTTCAATCTTGGTAGATTATATGAATATAGGAATTTATTCATTTCCTCTAGATTTTACAATTTTGTGACACACAGTTGTTTTTAATATTCTCTAAGGATTTTTTTCTATCTATGGTATCATTTATAATGTCTTCTTTTGTCACTTCTGATTTTATTTGTTGAATCCTCTTTTTTTTTCTTAGTTTAGCTAAAGGCTTTTTGATCTTGTTATATTTTCAAAAAAGCCCACAACTTTTTTGCCTTTTATTTATTTTTGTTTCCATTTGGTTTAATTTTGCTCTGATTTTATTATTTCTTTTCTTCTGCTAATTTTGGGTGTGGTTTCATTTTGCTTTTATAATTCCTTGAGATGCACTTTTATGAAGTTTTTTTGAAATCTTTCTACTTTTATGATGCAGATGTTTGTGGGTATAAATTTTCATCTTAGAACTGCTTCTTTCATATCCCATAGGATTTGCTATGTTGTGCTTCTATTGCATGTGTTTCAAGCATTTTAGAAACTATTTTTCTTAATTTCTTCATAGACCCATAGGCCATTCAAGTGCATCATGTTTAATTTCCATGTACTTTTACAATTTCCAAAAATCTTCATGTTATTAATTTCTAGTTTTACTCCATTGTGATTTAAGAAGATACTTGATATGACTTCAATATTTTTAAATTTGTTGAGACTTGTTTTCTGACCTAACATATAAACTATCATGGAGAATATTCTCTGTGCTTATGAGAACCGGTGTTCCTTAGCTGTTGGATGAAATGTTCTGTGAATGTCTTAGTACATTTGGTCTATTGTGCAGTTTAAATCTGATGTTTCTTTGCTAATTTTCTTTGTGGATGATGTATTAAATGAAGAAAGTGATGTGTTGAAGTCCCAGAGTATTATTGTATTGTGCTCTGTCTCTCTCTTTAGCTCTAATAATATTTGCTTTTTATATCTAGATGCTCAAACATTGACCGTGTGTATATATGTAAATGTATAATAGTTATATGCTCTTGCTAAATTTATCACTTTATCATTATATAATAATGGGTTTTGTCTCTTTATATACTTTTTCACTTAAAATCTATTTTGTCTCATATAAATACAGCTACTCCTGCATGCTTTTTGTTTCTTTTTGTGTGGAATATTTTGTTTTATCCCTTCACTTTCAGTCTATGAATATCTTTAAAGGTAAAGTGAGTTTCTTATGGCAGCATATTGTTGGATCTTGTTTTTTGTTGTTGTTGTTAACTGTTAATCCATTCAGCCAGTCTATATATTTTAATTAGAGATTTTAAACCATTTATATTCAAAATTGTTATGAATAGGTGAAGAGATAATCCTGTCATTTTGTTAACTGGTTTCCAATTGTTTTGTATATCTTTTATTCCTTTCTTCCTTTTTATTTTTTCTTATTTGTGATTTGGTCATTTTCAGTAGTGATAGTGTTTGGTTTCATTCTCTCTCTCATTCGTATATCAGATCTATCCATGAATTTTATACTTTTGTATGTTTTCATGATGTTATACATCATACTTTCACTTCCAGATGTAGGATTACCTTAAGTATTTCTTGTTGGTCCTGCCTGGTGGTGAGAAATCTCCTCCATTTTTGCTTGTCTTGGAAAGACTTTATTTCTCTTTCAATTGTGAAGTATAGCTTTGCTGAATATAGTAGTCTTCGATAGCAAGTTTCTTTTTTTCTTTCAGTAATTTGCATATAATATATTATTCTTTCCCGGCTTGTAAAGTTCCTGCTGAGAAATCTGCTGTTAGTTTGATGGCAATTCACTTCCATGTTACTTGCCACTTTTTTCTTGTTGTTGCTTGAATTTTCTCTGTTTTTGACAGTATAGCTATAGTGTGCTGTTTAGAGGGCCTTTTGGGGTTGAATCTTTGAGCTACCTGTATTTTTATGTCTATATTTTTCCCATTACTTGGGAAATGTGTAGCTTTTATTTTATTAAGTAGGTTTCCTATGCCTCTTTTCATCTCTTCTACTTTTGGAAGTCTGAAAATAAGAATAATAGTTTGCTTAATGGTGTCCCAAATGTCACCTAGGTTTCTTCATTTTTTTCACTTTTTTCTTTTCCTGTTTATTTTTATTTAATTAATTATTTACATTTTTAGGTCTGATTGGGTATTGTCAAAGACCTATCTTCAAGTTTAGAAATTCTTTATTCACCTTGATTCAGTCTATTATTGAAGCTTTCATTTGTATTTTTTAACTTCATTCATTGAATTCTTCAGTTATAAGATATGTGTTTGATTCTTTTCTATGATGTATATCATTTTGTTGATTTGTTTTTTCATTCAGGTTATAAATTATTTTTTTTGTTCTCTTAATATTATTTATCTGTCCTCTCTTATATCTCACTGAGTTTCCTTGAGATCATTATTTTTAATTCCTTTTTAGGCATTTCATATATTTTCTTTTCTCCGAAATCTGTTACTAGAGAATTATTGTGGAACTTTAGAGTTGCCACATTTTCTTGTTTTTCATGTTTCTTATGACCTTATTTTGATATCTGCACATCTAGTGCAATAGTCACTTCCTCCAATTTTATGCAGTAGCTTTTGCAGGGAAACATTTTTCTTGTAGATATATCTATAGTGTCAATTGAGTAGGGTGTTTTGGCTTTGGTTATGGTTGTTTGCAGTATTGTAGTCTTCATATAATTTCTCAGGCTATAATCAACATCAGTGGTGTCTGAAAGTTCCTCAGTGGCTTGGGCTGTGATTGGTTGCAGAGGCCATGAGATAGCTTTACTGGGGATGGGGATACCAGGAGGGCTAGTGCTCCAGTTTCTGGGGGGCATGCACAAGTGGCAGCAATGGTGTCAGTAGGTCCTGGGTGGTATGGCCCTCAGCTATGTTCACTCATTTAATTTTTGATGCAATTTTAGAGGATAGATACTATTTTCCCATTAAGGAAATTGAGATATATAGAGGTAAAATGGCATGCTTAAATTGCTAACAATTGGTCTCTTTTATTCCTAACCACCTTTATTTGTTTTTAACTACCTCACTATATTATTCCTCAAGGATATTTGTTTGCCATATTTGGCATATGCAATCCTGCAACCTTAATCAATCACAGGTATAATGACTATGACTTTGTGAAGAAAATGCCAGCTCTTATGTAGCCATGTGAGGAACATCAATGAGAAAACAATTTTTTAAAAAAGGAATTGTTTCTGGATGAAAAGGAAATTCTAGGCCCAAACTAGAAAGCATCCATTGTAAGTTCCTCACATTTAATGTATACTACAAGATCCTAAGCTATTTCTTCTCTCTCATTTTTTCTACTTCTCCTTCCCGTAATCTTTGTTCTAGCCTTACACATTCAAGCCACTGGACCTCACTGGGCACAAGGTCCTCCTCTTTCCCAGAATACTATTGTCCCACCTTCCCACCATTCTGCTCGAATGATCTCTTCCCACTTCTTTAATGACATTAACTGACCCTTGACTATGGTTTCCTGAGTGGACTAAGCAGGCTTGTATCACATTCTTATAACACATTGCATACATTATCCGAGGGCACTGCAACTGTCCAGTTCTTCTACTAGACTGTGTTTTCCTATTGAACTTACTAACCTCTGTACCCTCCAACTATTTGACAATATAAGATGGGTGAATAAAGAGAGAAAGAAAGGACTCAAGTTGAATAGTAGCTGTTCATTAAAATTCTTTTCAATCACTGATTTATTTTTTACCTTTTAAGAATGCCAGAAAGATAGTTATTATGTATATACTAGGTTCTCTACCACTGTGCAAACTTTACCTAAATTAGATAGTTTTACTGAATCTTCTCTATAATCAACTATTTTCATATGGGAAAAATAAAACTCGTAGAAAATAAGAAAATTTTCTAAATACGTATATCCTGTAGGTCACTGATCTATAATTAAATCTAGGTCTGTTTAACTCTGAAATATCATTTCTTTCCATAGCATTGCAGTTTATATGATAAGAACCATAGGACACTCTAAAGAAAGATGATATTTAAGTACTGAAAATCGGTCAAAAATTCTCTAAGCATGTTCAACATGACCACCTACATTAGCAAGAAATTTTGTCAATTAACCAATTGGTAACCATGAAACCACATAGAAAACCCATTAACTTGGAGATCAAATCACAAAGGAAGTCCTGGTGTTTCCATAAATATTGCTATTGATTAACTTATTGTCAGCCTGGACTTAGAAATTGATAATCTATGTAGATGAATATGAAGTCACCATGTTTCAAATGATAATGCTATCAAACCACTCACAACTGTGAGGTGCAACTGTGACACAATAATCCTTAGCTGCAGTTCCAAACACCAGTGGCACGTTTGGTAACTGAAAAATCACTTAGTTCCCAGGGCTGATGTTTTTTCTCTTGTTTTTTACTTATTTAGGAGCCTGTCTCCTCCTAATTTCAAATAGACTCTAATCTCTTTTTGTTTTTTCTCCATTATATGTCTCTAGTAGAGGAATCCACTCCACAAAGTATAAGTTGCTAAATGAACCTGCTATGAACAGCCCAAAGTCTGAACGAGCATTGTTTTACATAGCTATTTATTTATTGCTGAGAACTATAAGTGCTTGCTGTGCTGCAAGAAGTGGGAGTCCAGGTGTGAAAATAAGAAAGTCTACTTCTAAAATTGCTGTGATAGAAATTTTTCAAAGTTTAATAGGCATGCAAGCATAACTAGTGAAAATCAAGAAAAAAAAATCCATGAATCAACTCAAGGAAAAAACATCTGGTTGCAACAACTTCCATCCTTTAATAGAAAATCTTACTAAGCCTCAATCAACAAGACTTAAGACTCACACAAAGGAGGGGCATTCCATGCTCAGAGATGAGGCCAGAAATGTAAGCTGTATCTGTACTTTTTCACCTGGGCAATGCTGTGAGAAGTGGATGGGAGTCAGTAAGTGGAGGGGGTGGGTATTAATAGATTTGGGCTCAGGGCTGACCTGGAAACAAGTGCAGGTGCTGTAGAGACTGTTCTGACACCAGCATGTGGAAAGGACTACAGCTGAGTAAGTTTGAAGGCCAGGAGATTGACTAGCTGGTGATAAAGGTTGGAGTTTTTAGTTGAAAAATTATCTGGTAAATTAAAGCAGGAAATAGATTATTATTATTAAAGGATACTAAAGTATCTAACACATTTATGGAAGGTTTAAGGCATTAGGCTTCAGTTCTGCTGTCAGAGACAAAAGTTACCCAAAGACCCCTAAACTCTCATCTTAGTTTGCCAGGACTATATCCAGTTTTAAACTGAGAATCCCATCTCCTAAGAACTCTCTCAATCTTGGAAAACACAGAGGGCTGGCCACTCTATCTTCATGGCAGAACTAGGCTCAGGAAATCACCACTGCCTAGGTAAGTGGACACAGATATTGCAGTTTGTACTATCTTGGATACTGAACACGGGATCTTCCACTGAAACCACAAACAACCATTCTTTTAGGATGTGGTTGAGACCACTGCTAATATTGTCATCAGTCTGGCAGAATTTCTGCTTTCTGGTGCTCCTAGCTCCTAATCAAGTGGGTGTTCCTAATTAGTAGATCCTGTGACTTACCAGTAAGGGAAGATGAGAAAAAACTTATCAGGAACTTTCAGTTTAAAAGTAAGAGGATTCTCTAAACACAAAAAGAGGGATTCAAATGGTGGATTGTCCCAAAACAACGACAACTCTCAACTCCAGTAGCTCCTGTGGTGGACTCAGTGAGAGATGGTGAAAGCTGGACTAAGGCATGGAAAGGATGTGGATAGTTTGAGAAACATGTGGACCGATTAGCATTGGATAAATACATACAATCAAGAGAGAAGAACCAGTTGTTACACCGAGATTTCTAGATTAAGGAGCTGGATAGATTCTGTTGCAATTTACTAAACTAAAGAAGTTAGGAGAAAAGTAATGAAGTTAGTTTTCATTGAGTTCGAGATGCTTCTGGGACATTCAGGTGGCTGAAGCTAGCAGAAGTGCTAAATTATCCCCAGTTCATAGGTGGGGAAACTGCACCTTAAAGACAGTGTTTTTTTGTGGTCAAGGTATTATACTGAAGGTAAAACAGTATATGAACTTAAATATGATTCAAAATACTTGCTTTTTCCAGTGCTCCTTACTATTGGGATATTAGCACAAAAGATTTGATCATCTGCATTTGGTGGCATAAATGAGTATTTTCTGATTTCAGGAGAGGAGATAGGAAGATGAAGTACTTAATAATTGTCCTGGTAGTGACAATTCTTTATGGTAACCATCTAGAGAAAATTTGAACTGAAATATTAATTTTATTTTGTAGATGAAAATAACAACAATTATTTTTATTTAGCAGATGAAAAAGGGAGGCTCTGAGAAATTAATTTGTTCCACATTACCTGATTGGTAAAGTATGATGAAGTAGATGAACTTATCTTACTCTTTTTAAGTATGAGAACTTATGGCTTATGGTGGCGGTTTTAAAACTGTGGACCCTGGACTGAAAGCATCAGCAGCACTTGGGGATTTATTAGGAATGCAAGTTGTCTGGCCCTCCCCTCATCTCGCTGAATCAGAAACTTTGGGAGCTATGCCAGCAATGTGTTTTAACAATTCTCCAAGTCATTTTGATGCATGCTCAAGTTTGAGACCACTAGCTTATTATATTTTCCCAGATATGGGGACAATTAAAAATGTTTTTTTCTTCCAGTTTTGGATGAGATGAATATTTTAAATGAGATACCATTTATAAATCCCATAGCAGAATGCCAGGTGTATATTAGATTTTAAATTACTCTAATTGAAATATGATGAACCTAATAATTCAAATAGCAAACCAAACTCCACCAAAGGCATTTTAATATTCTTAAACTGAAAACAACAAAAAAAACCTTTAGTTTGAATTTATAATAAATTGATATGTTTTGAATCTTAATTTTTTAAATAATTTTTATGGCTTCTACTAATTTAGAAGTGTTGCTTTACTAAAACTATTTTTCTTTAGGATTTCTTATCGAATCTGTATATAACAACAATAAAGAACATGGACATCTGAAGTGGACCCTGAGGAGCCCAGATTTGAAGTGGACTCTGAGGAGCCCAGATTTATTTATTTATGTCCCCGTTAATGTTCTGATGCCAGCACACATTCATTTCTCTTACTACTGAAAGTCTAGCTCTCGGAGGTAGTACATTTCTGCTCCCTTAAGAAAAGACTTAATGGCCATTTTTGTTGGTAATCCAGAGGAGATTCATGAACTGAATAGAAGAAAAAAAGCGACAGATACTTTTTTGGATCTCCTCCAAACTAAAGATTCCAGTTTTCAGTGGAGCGTGTGATATAATTAGAGGGACATTACCCAGAGTCAGGCTTCGCGCATTCTGGGCCCTGTTCTGCTACATTCTACCTGGGAAACCCTGGGGCAATAACTTGATCTGTCTACTCCTCAGACTCTTTCTTTATGAAATGAAGTACTTAGATAATAGGACGGCAAAGATTCCTACCCACGCCAGCATGACTCTACAAAAGTAAAATTTACCCAATAATAAAGAAATATTACATAAATAGAGGGAGAGAATCCAATGACTAGAGGGTTGTGCTTTATAGAAGAGTATAAATGATTCCCCTGCAGATGCAGATGTTATTCATTATACTTTAGATAAATTCAGAAATGTAGTTCACCCTGATTTAGCATTATGCTTAATTGTTTTGAAGACTAATGCAATGCAGTCAACCCCACGTGCTGCTTTGGTTTTATATTTAAAAGTGAACACTGCACTGATTTACATTGTGAAGTTTCTCTACAGGAAAAACTTCTAGGTTTGTAGCCTGATGACTCAGAAATGAAGGCACTGCTACACTAGGAGATCTAATTATAAGAGTTCCCATTTTTATTTATTTTTTAAGCACATACTTTGGGACAGCAAAGTGCTAAAATTCAGTATGTATATGCACAGTTTCTAATCCTCAGAACAACTGTAAAGGAGAATTTAACACCTCATCTTTCAAATGAAGACACTATATCGAAGCAGAATAATGAGTTGCTGAGTGTGCCATGGAAAGTAGAAGATATAATTTGGATCCAGAGTCACTTCTACTTGATTCTTTCTCCCCCCCTGCAAAACCCAAGCAAGCAGGCTTAATTGAGTATGCACTATTTGATCTATGCCAATTCTTTTTTGTCTCATTGGCTGCAACATCTTTCAGTAGGTCGTATTTTATTAACTACTTCCGGACGGCGCTCACCGGCCACGAAACCTTGCCCACAGCCAGCATTCATAGTCTGCATGATAATTTGTGCTGTGCATTGACAACGAATCCGTTTTGCTCTCCTGTGAGGAGGAAAGCTTTCAAGCACTGAAAGCGTTTTTTACTTTACAGGTAGCTTTACTTGTAATGTAAATCAAAATAGGTAGCGTATGCATGTATGTTTTTATTACATTATTTTTAAATGTTCACAATTTTATTTATTTATTTTTTATTTCGGCATATTATGGGGATACAAATTTTAAGGTTTCAATAAATACCCTTTCCCCCTCTCCCCCAACAAGTCTGAGTTTCCAGCATGACCATCCTGCAGATGGTGCACATCTCTCTCATTATGTATGTATATACCCGCCCCCCTCCCCCCTTCCACCTGCCCCACAATTTTATTTTGATAAATGAAAAATTAGAAAAATCAATTCAAAATTATAGACTAAAGTCAACACTCAGCTGTGCTCCTTCATATCACGGCTGTCGGCTAGAGTCGACGCTCAACTGTGCACCTTCATCTGTGGCTGTCGACTATAGACGACGCTTATAACAAAGTGGTTAACTAACCCATTTGCCCAAGCTCACAACCTTCAGTAAGAGGGGAACTTGGCTTGAAAACTAAGTGCTGGAGTTGGGAGCCCATGCTCAAAATGCAATGCAGAGCATAGAAAGTGAAGAAAGAAAACTGCTAGTAACACAATAAAAAGCAATCTACAGGCATCTAGCTAAGCATGAATAAAAGATTTTGTAATTTATTCTCACATATCATGACATTTTGCAATGTTAAGTCATAATAAAGCCTGGGAAAATATCTCACCAGAACAAAAGTTTTTGAATATCATCTTTAAGATCAGCTGCTTGCCTTTTAGAGAATATCAGGTATTCCCACTCCTTAGAGACACCGATCACATTCCAGAAAAAAAATGCATTTGAAGAGAGATGTCTTGCCTCAATACTGATCTCTTCCTTCTGATTGCATCTGTTTATAAAGCGCTGAACAATCATTCTACTTTGTTTCAAATAACAGTGGTAAAACATCATTACAAAAAACTAAACAGGATTGACTTTTATAGTTTTTTAAATTATATAAAATTTGGATTTGCATTCCTGGGGGATGTAAAAAATATCTCTTTTGAAGTCATTGTTGATATTACTGGATAAAGAAGTTTAGAGCCTAAAAAAACTGGGGCTAGTTCCTTCATCATCAAACACTGTGGTCCCACCCCCCAGGCTGTGGCCCACCACTCCATGGCCTGTTAGGAACCAGGCCACACAGCAGGAGGTGAGTGGCGGGTCATGAGCAAAGTTTCATCTGTATTTAGAGCCACTCCTCATTGCTTGCCATCTTCCCCATCCCTAGTCCATGGAAAAATTGTCTTCTATGAAACCGGTCCGTGGTGCCAAAAAGCTTGGGGACTGCTGATGAGAAAAATGGTTATATCAGGTTGTTCTAAGGTTAAAAACAAGTTAGAAGTTGGGGCTGCAAAAGAAATATACAACTCTTGTAAGTGTGAATTGCTTTTTCTATTAGTCTTAATCATACCAGAATTTTCATTTTACACTGCCATGCAATGTACTGACCCATGTTTCAAATCCCAGATGTACAAGTATAGTATTTGATATGATTTTTTAAAAAAAGACATTAACATGATTTTTATGATGGTTAATTTTAGGTGTCAACTTGACTGGGGTAAGTGATGCTCAGATAGCTGGTAAAATATTATTTCCGAACATGTCTGTGAAGGGTTTTCTTGAAGAGATTGCCATTTTAATCAGTGAAATGAGTAAGGAAGATCCATGTTCACCCTATGTGGGGGTCACCATTCAGTCCACTGAGGGCCTGGATAGAAAAAAAAAAAAAAATTAAAGGCAAATTTGCTGTCTCTTCTGGAGCTAGGACACATATCATCTCCTGCCCCTGGATATAAGTACTCCAGGTTCTCAGGCCTTTGGCCTCTGACTGAGAGCTACACCATTGGTTCCCCTGGTTCTCAGATCTTCAGACTTGTACTAAGCCCTGCTACTAGCTTTCCTGGTCTCCAGTTTGCAGAGAACATATGTGGGGCTTCTTAGCCTCCATACTGTGTGAGCCAATTCCCATAGAAATTCTTTTATCTAGCTACCTTTCTACATGTCTATCTGTTGATTCTTTTTCTCTGGAGAATCCTGACTAATACAGTGTTAAATTTTTATTAAAATAAATGTTGGTTTCTTTATTTTTAGGATATGTGAATAACACCTACCTCGTAAGGTTTGTGTGAAGACAAAATAGATCATGTAACTCTATTTCTGGCATAATAGAAGAGCTCCAAAACTTTTAATTACCTTCCCTTCTCCCCATGTTTCCCTCTGAATCACAAACAGTTACAAAGAATAGTATTAATATATTGCCTAAATAGCCTTCTGAGCCAACCAAGAGTTTCCCCGAACATACACACAGAGCATATAGGCTGTTTTTAAATAGAAATGTCTCTTTCTATTTCAGAAACTTGTAGCAAACTTCTCCTGACATATAAACCCTCTTAGTAGCATATTTATTTCAGAGAAGCTCTTTCCTGGTCTACACAGTTGAATTGCACAAGTAATTCAACCACTTGATAAGCTAAGCACAGATGACAAGTGCTGAAGAGGTTAAATAAAGAATTTGAAAGGAAATTAGGTAATCTCCATCAAAAAGGAGAGTAAACCTCAGGGTTTACTTCCTCCACAGGAAGATTATGTTTTCAAAAATCTATGAACAGCAGGTTCAGCAGAGAAGAACCAAGGCCGTAGTGAGTTGGAAAAAAACCATATGCTCTGGTGTCATAGGACCAGAATATGAGTCCTAGATATATCACTTATACAAGTTGTGGGAATATGTGTGAGTGTATTAGTCAGCTATTGCCACATAACAAAACATACTCAGAAATATACGAGTTAACATGGTAGATCTATAGATCTAAGTTGGTTTGGCAAAGATTACTCATCCACCTTTGGTCAGCTTCAGGTCAACTAGGCAGCTTTTCTAATCTTTGTTAGGCTTTCTCAAATGTCTAAAGTCTCACCTGAGATAACCATGCTGACTCAGCTCTGTCCTAGATGTCTCATCTCTCCTGAAGGCTAACATGTGCATGTTCTTATGTGAAGGCAGAAAAGCAACAGAAAGGAAAAAAAAGTATACAAAATCGAATGAAGCTTAGGCTTGGAACCAAAGGATGATGGTGTTCCACATTGGAAGCCCAGAGTCAGTCTGTATAAATAAGATCCAGACATTTTATTATTATTGTTATAATTTTCTCCATCTAACTCTGATACACAGGTACTATTGAGGAAAATTGTTTTGCTGTTTGAATCATGTATTAATTACAATTATTTTATTAAAATGTTAGAAATACGACAAACAGAAAGTGGAAAAAACAAAGAAGTGTCTATATTAGCTTACCCAGTTGAACATTTCAAGGGTAAACATAGCTTCAGTCATGGCTAGCTCCAATGACTGCAAAGACATGGCCTTTGCCTCTCTTTATCTAACCATTTCTTTGGCTTTCCAAAGAGGAAGCCACATCAAATACATGGGTTCTTTCTATATGATGAGAAAACTGATTGCCAACGGTTTACACAATCATGAGAACTTTGTTCACTGTAACAACAAAAACAAAAATATAAACAAAAAATGTGGGGACAGGGAGAGAGTGCTTCTCTTCTCTGAATCTCAGACACATCTTATTATGAACTCTCATTGTCCCCACTTGGATTGCAGGACCACTCAGGGGCTTGGATAAGTGCACTCAACACATGTGAATTGAGAATAGAGGAGGAGTGAATCTCCAAAAGGAAATCAAAGTGCTATTATTGGAAGAAGAGGAAATAGAGATTGGACAGGCAAAAAATAACAGATGTCTACAACAGATGATATGCTCTGCATCTGCATTCTCACAGCATGCTGTTATATCCCTTTTTGTGCTATTATAATCATGTATTTTATTCTGCCTTATAAACTGTTGAGCACAAGGAAAATGAACTATATCTTGTCACATCAGTGTCCCCAGCACTGTGCATGACATATAAGTAGGTCTTTCTTATATCTATTTTTAAAAGAGATTTTTTGGGGAGTTTCAAACTTTGATTCTTTCTTAAATTGTTAAATTCAGAAGGGACATACATACAATCACATATTTCCTTTTTTTCCCATGGATCCACCCCTATATTTTTTTTATTTAGTCTATAGCTCTAGAGAGTTGGGTGAAACAGAAAACCTCCTTTTGTCCTTGTGAGAATAAAGTCAAGTTGCCTGATCCTTGAGATTATTCCACTAGACCCACATCTCAATCTGAAACAGACAAGCTCAGGGTTGTAGCTTCTTGGGGTGGCAGCAAATAAAAGAAAATGACAATATTAAAACCTAGAGCAAATCTGGTCTGTACATCCTACTTCTATCTATGTATACTTTGGTTCCCCATCCTAGTATGACCTTTCAAACAAGAGTTGAGATTACTGTGGAGAAAAACTACATGATTGATATCATGGTACTATCCACAATAACAGGAAGGAAGAAAGAAAGCAAACAGACAAAAACAGCAGATCAAATGTTGCAAGAAAGAGTGGACCATAGGAAGCAAAGAGCTATTAATATTTCCACTTTTTCCAGAAAGTTTCAGTTATGCTATGTGGTATAATTTCATGTCCTTCAAAATCAGAGTTCATCTCCTTGGCTTCTTCTGCCTGAGGTTCTCTTTGGACACTAATTAAAGTCCCCACCACTACCAAGGTGACCAATTCTACAGAGGCTAGATCAGTCAGCACTGAGGCAACCAAATGTATAGAAGACTTGTCCCAGCTGATACAAGGGCACAGTTCTGTCTCCTGAGATGAGTACCAGAATTGTTCTTCCCATTAACACTAGAACTGAGTACTATAACTTACTCAAAGGCTTCTATAGGGAAGGAGAGAGATCTCACCGATGTGGAGACATAACTCTCCATGAGTTAAACTTTGAACACTGAGATCTTTGACTAATGGAAAGCAGTAGATAAAAGGGAACTCCTTCTCCATCCATCCCACCACTACCTTTGCCTGTATCTGCCAATATGTACTCAGGAGACTGAAACCTCACCTGCTAGTTAAAGAATTCTTAATTAGATAAAGGGTATTTTTATTTGTCTGTTATAACTTCATAACAAAATACTATAGACTGAGGGGCTTTAACAACAGAAATTTGTTTTCTTACAGTTTAGGAGCTGGAAGTCCAAGATCAAGGTTCCGGCTGATTTGGTTTCTGCTGAGGACTATATTACTGGCTTGCAGACAGCTGCCTATGTCCCTTTAGCGACAGCTGTCTATGACCATGCCTATGACCCTTCCATGGTATGTGTGCCCATATGAGAGGGAGCAGAGGGAGTGGAAGGGAGTTCTCTAGTGATACTTCTTATGATGACATTAGTCCCATCAAATCAAGTGAGAGCCTCACCTATGACTTCATTTTAGTTTCATTACTTTCCTTCTCTAAAGACTGTCACACTGGGGATTAGAAGCTCAACATACAAATGTTGGGGAGGGAGGTGATATATATTCAGTCCATAAGAGTAAACTACTAAAAAGGATAAAAAGGTATAAAGAGTTACTAACTGTGGAGAATAACAACACATTCTACCCCTTCTAGCCCTGCAGTGTCCCTCTGAAACCTGATATAGCTGGCAGAGAAGAAATACAGTCTGTGGAATCTGGTTCCAATATCACAGTAGAGGCATAGCAGAATGGGTTTAGAGCTAAGAGAGATGATAAATTAATAACTTCTCAGAGCTTCTAATATTCCTCCTTGTTTACTTTCCCCTCAGCCATAGGGCAATGCAAGGCTGATATTTAGCCCTATGACAAGAGAGCACAGCTGCCATGAGAACACGCTGCCCACTGCTTTGGTGACAAAGAACCTGGACATGGTATATTAGCCACTGAGATGTGAGGTCCAAGAGCCAACATGGTAATGAAGCAGCTTCCTGGAGGACATTTCAACTGACCTCAACAGCAGCCGACCACTACGGCAAAGGCTGTCAGGACTCCTTCAAGTAGATCCCCTTATCATTACCCAGAAAAACAAAACACGTGTTCTTCCTCTCCTAGTCTTGCAGGCTCCCTCTAGAACCTGCCATAACTGGCAAGATGAAATACAGTCTGCAGAGTCTGGTTCCAGTATCAGAAGCAAGCAAAGCAGAGTGAGTTTGGAGCTGAGAAAAAATAAACATGAATATTCTTCTGTACCTATTTTCTACACAAAAACAAACAGCAATGTTACAAGAGGCAACTAACCTCTATGCAAGTGTTTAAGCTCTCTCATATTATCCCCCAAATGAGGAGACACACTGTCTGGATAATCATTGTATTAATTGCTGCCTATATTATTTACTGCTCAAAATTACTGACAGTCTCATTAAATACTCTGGCACTAAATAATGTGAAATTGAACCTGTGAAAAACTTGTAAAAATCATGAAGGGAAGAAAATAAATATTAAAATAACTGTTAGGTAGAAATAAATATTAATATATATAAAAATCAATCAAGCAGAAAATATGCAAATTGCCTACAGTTCTTGTTTCTGCAGTTGCCTCTGAGGTCATAGTTGATGGCTTTCTTCTTTCCACTCGCCATTACATATTTTCACTATCTCCTTTAGGCAGGAATTTAGATAATCAAAATTCTTCATTGGTAGAATGACTAAAAACTTCATTTTTGAAGGATCTGAATATTTTATGATCTTGACTTATTTTGATCATTGCACTTTTCCATTAACTTCTATTTGCAATGGAAATATTAAGAAGCACCGAAGAATATCTTCTGGATGCCAGACATAGCCAGCTTGTATATACTGTGGGGCAGCTACTTAGTTTCCTTTTAATAATTGGGATCTATTACTATAGTCAACATCATACCACCTCTCTCTCTTTTTTTTGCCTATTAGTTCTATAGCCATAATGTTCCCCAAATCATCAGAGGTTAGTCTAAACTATCAATTGATTGGGACCATCACTATGTCTCCTGATAGAAGTATTCCCACCTTGAGAGGTAAGACCTCCAAACTAGCAGATCCCAAAGTGTCCAATACAAGAACCAAAAAAATTCTGTGAAGAGGTTATTAGGTATAATAGTAAGAGAAGCTACTCCAAATATACCCTTTTTTCCAATCCCATTAATTTTAACTATAAGAAAGAAAGCTCCATGTGATGCTGATTGAGTTTGTTTTAAAGCATATGCTGTACTCTGCAATACAGAACTCAATCTTCTTAGTATGGTGTCTCCAGACTGGCACCAGACTGAATGTTCAGTAAGCCATTCCACCTTCCCATTATGCCATTGCTTCTGGGTGCTAGGGTGTGTAGTCTTGTCACTTAATTCTATAGACATAAATACATTGCTGTACTTTCTTTGCTATAAATTGACTTCCCTCATCAGAAGTAATGCTGTGTGGATTATAATAATCATGAATGAGACAGTCTAAGAGCTCCATAGATGGTGGTGCGGGAAGGTAACACTGTAACCCGGGAAGGAAAATCCACATCTACAATACATGTATGTTCCAGAAAAGACAAATCCTGGCTCCTCCATGATGAACAGGGCCTGATGTATTCAAGCAAGTGACTATCAACTTCTTAAGGAGCAATGCAAATTAGTATTTATGGCCATATCTCTGTCTAAACAAAATAGATAATCTAATATGTCAGTGAAATTCAGTCCACTGGCGAGAATGTCCTTTGACACCAGGAAACCCCCAAGTGGGATTATTGTACAGCAACTATTTATGTGTGTGTTGGAATATTGGGCTGAACCATCAGTAAATCAGGCTTCAGTTTTTTTCTTCCACAGCAGGTCATCTAGGCATAGATTAAATGAGAGGAGGCAACAAAGAAGAAATCTATGTTAAAGGAGTTTGATTCATCTAATCTAATTATTTTCTTGTAGCCTTTAGATCAGCTCAAGCCTAGTTTCTTACACACTACTTCTACCTTGATAATAGATTTTTTCCTCATACACTCGACTTTATGATTTGAAGAGTCAGATAACAGCTAGAACATGATGAGAAACTCAGATTACATGGTCATCTGAGTTCCTGTGTTAAGGATTCAGTCTATACCATGACCCAGTCCCAAGGCAAGAGATTTTCCACAATCTGTGAACAGTTGTCTGTAGAAGATGGTGTGGATTTATTTCAAATCATAGAGGCTTGCGGTGCGATTTTCCTAATGGTGCTTTCTATAGGTTAAATATATCATCTTTACTAAACCACAGACACTTTGGGTATCATTGGCTTTGCTAGATCATAAGATCTAATTAGGAGAAAAGCTTGCATGGGAGCCTAGACTTGCTGGAGAGCATCTCTTGTTCTGTCTACAACCAGTGTCTGGTAAGTTTTTGGGTGACTCAGCAGATGGACAACAGAAATATACTTAAATATGTTATGTGTTACCTCCAAAATCCAAAAATGTTCTACTAACCCTTGTGCAATGTTTTTTAGCTAGATGGTACAAAGTGCAGTGACTTGCCTGTTACCTTTGAAGAGATATCTTTACATACTCTTTACTATTGGACTCCCAGAAATTTTACTGAAGCAGTGAACCCCTGAAATTTTATTTAATTTATCTCTCTCTTTTAGCTCTTATAAGTACTGCTAAAATATTTAGTATAATTCTTCTCATCAGATCCACATAGAGTATAGTGTGATAATGTTTGGAATGTCAGAATGATCAATAATTCTGCAGACCGCATTATGCTATACAGAGAGAAGGAGAGTCGATCTACTCCTATGGTAAGATTATGAAGTTATATTGTTTGACTTGGCATGTAATATTAAATGGTCTCTGGTGGCCCTTGCAAATTATAAAGTGAGAAGAACCATTAGACAGGCCAACAGCTGCATATCAGATGCAAGGGGCTATGTTGATTTGCTCAGTAATGATACTATATATGGAATAACAGCTGCAGTTAGATTCATAATTTGTGTATGTTTATGCTAATTTATAGTCTTTTCAAGAAACATACAAGTTCTGTACAGGCCAAAGAGGCAAATTAAAGGAGAATATAATATATTTTTGCAAGCTTGTATCTTTGAAGTATTTGATGGTGACTCTAATCTGTGTAGTTCTCCTAAGAATAAAATGTTGCTCCTGGATCAATATGCTAAAGGGAATATTACAGAATGTTTTTTTCCTTACCCCTTCCTTCCATATTGGCTCTTATCTAAGTATAAGAAAGCCAAACTGGGGATTCTACAGATTGTCAAGTATGCCTATTCCAACTATGAATTTAAGAATTAGGAAAATAATCCTAGGTTGACATCACAAAGTAGCTGAGACTCCTGTAATTTAAATTTAATCTAAAATTTATCTATCATTTGACTGTAATAAGCTTCCATTTTGGTCAGCCAGACTAACATTTTGGGTCCCCAAGAATTAGGGCCAATTTACCACTGGTGTTTCTTTCTTTCTCCCAATGTAGTCAAACTAGAACATTGCCTTAGGTTTCTAGAGGGAAGACTTGGAAGAAAATATTGCATCACACACTGTGAAATTGCTAGGGATATTTCCTTAAAAATATCAAGTCTCTGACCTGGCTTAGATCAGAAAGTTGAGAATGGCTGTGACTCTTCATTTTTTGACTTAAGTTAGGTCAGGTTTTTTGATGCCATATCTAGAAAGCTTTGTATTATAATGATCAAGTGATATTCTAATAGGCCACCTATTTCATTTTTAGGGTAATGGTGATCAATTAACCATTGCCAAAGATATCCAATTCTGGTTACCAGTGTGTTTCTGCTCGTTTTACACTAATTGTCCCTTCCTTGTCTTTAGGGCTTAAGTGCTGCTACCTAGTCTTGTCCAGGCTAAGATCCCATCATGGTCTTTGAAATTAATCAATCCATCTCAATGGAGCCCTCTCCCCTGGACAACTTTACTTATAAAGGAACATCTCTTAGTTCATTTGTGCTGCTATAGCAAAACACCTGAGACTAGGTACTTAAAAAAAAAAAAACTTATTTTTAACAGTTCTGGAGACTATGATTCCAAGACTAAAGTACTGGCATGTTTGTTGTCTGGTGAGACAGATCTCAACGTACAAAATAGTGCCTTGTTGCTGTATACTTTGGAGGGGAAGTGTGCTGTGTCCTTACTTGTCAAAAACGAACTGAAAGAAAGAAAAAGGTGAACTCCCTCTGTCAAGCCCATTTATATGGTCACTTAATGCCATTCATGAGGGTGAAGCCCTCATGATCCAATCAGCTACCAAAGGTCACACCTCCCAATGCTGTTGCATTGGGAATTACATTTCAACATGAATTTTACATGAGGCAAAAACATTGAAATCAAAGAAGACCATTTCAAAAGTAAGTGTTCTCCACACTAATACATTTCACTATGTCTTAATGAAAAGAATATCTTTGGGATTGTCTCAAAGAATGTCATCGAGAGGTGAGGATTCGAAGTGCATGTGGTAAATCAACTACGACATTTTTATCTTCCTAAGATGTTGGATTCCTTCTTTGACATCATACTAAGGAAGCTTTTACCTTTAAACCTCATTGAATATAGTCATTGAGGTTGAACAAGTGAGTTTTGAAGCCACTTATTGCTACATAAGTCAACATATTAAATCCAGAATCTCTAAGTGCCTCTGTAGCAAGGAACTTGGCATGAACTAATATTATATCCTATTCTCTTTGGTGTAACACACTTATAATGCATACTCACATATATTTACTACATTTACATTGGGGAAATATTTATACACACATACATATATGTGATATATATATGCATACTTGATATTGTATACATATATAATATATCTGAAGATGCTTTGTAAGGCTTGACAATCAGTTGTGTGTGTGAGAAATCTGGGAACAGCTCAGAAATTCACATGTTTTCATTTACTCTCCTTTCCTTTACTCACTTTTTATTCTCACCTTCCTGGGATTACATTCCTAAATAAAGAGTGCCATGGGCTCTGATTCTAAGAAACCTGGATTAATACAGTGAGAAATAGGTACTTAAAATATTTTATCAGTAAACAAGCAAATAAATACATTAATGAATCTATGGATCACTCAACAATTTTTTACAGAGTTCCTACCATGTGCCATCTATTGTGAAAGTATTATAAAGAATTCAAAAACAATTCAAATATGAGTTTTTCCTTAGGATTTCACCATTGTTAAAAAGAGATAAGGCATAGGTATAGATCATCATGCTAAGCATTATTATAGATTGAGACAGAGTAAATTCAAGGCATTAAGTAGTAGAGGAGAAGAAAAACCAAAATTTCATTCATTCATTAATTCACATGTTAAAGACACCTGTATAAAGCACTTAATGTAAGCAGACAATATGCAAAGCTGGAGATATAAGAATAAAAATGTAGTTTCTCTTCTGAAGTTTCTCACATCATTTGACAACTACATTCTAGCATATGACATAAAATAGAGGTCTGCTTTGAATGTCATTGGAGCTGGAAGGAATGACACCCAATGTAGCTCATGTAAATTGGTGAAAGCTTCACAGAGGCAGGTCCTGAAAGACTAGTCCAAACTGTCAGGCATTCCTAAAAAAGCACGAAACTGATGGACCAGAAGAGGACTGCAAAGGACAGGAGTTCACATATGGTGAGTTATAAAGGTAGATTTGTAGAAAAACTAAGTTTGCTGAATCGCACTATAAGCCTACCACTATGCTAGGCTGTTGGGATTCTGCTCTCAGTGTAATTGATAACTAATAAAACAAAATTTAGGGAAAGTGACATCACCATAAGAAATCTCACTAATTGGAAGATAACTATAAATAGATGTGAAGGAGCAAACATTAAGGCAGAAAAAGCAGGCTTTTGCAGTAATGAATTAGTTAGGAACCTGTAACTAAGGGAATCCTGAGAAACATGAGATGAGTGGATGTCAGAGATTTTAGTAGACTGAATCAATAGAACTTGGCAACTGATTGTGCATGTAAGGCAGGGGCATGGAGTGTCAGAGCTGAGAATAAATACCAGATAAAGACAGATCTCTGAATTTACTGCTTAGAAGATGTGAAACAATGGAGATTATCAGAAAAGGTCCTGTATTGGAAATGACATTGAATTGAAGCCTCAAAGACCCAATGTTGGTGATTCTCCATTGTTTTTCCTGGAGCTGAGTGGTGTTTCCTCAACATCCTTGTAAGTTCACTGAGGACAGAAATGATATAGTAAACTCTTGGGGAATCAAAGTCACCCCTGAACAATGGCTACCATTATTTTTTAGTTGATTATTCTTGACCACTTGGACTTTAGGCCTAATCAGGGAAATAGAGTTAGGAGAGGGTTTAGAGGCATATCTAGAGTTTGTGTGTAGGTGATAAGTCCCAGGAAAGTAGTGAGAAATGATTGGGTAAGAATAAGGGTAAATGGCAGAGTCAGGAGTTAGACTAGGACTGCACAGATTCTAATGCTTATGGTCTTTTGCCAACACTAACTCTCTCTTAAGTGAAAACAGATTCACCAGCTGCTATGAGCTCCTGTTTTTAGTACTAGCATTATTATCATGCTCAACACGAGTGCCCAAAGGTATTTCTAGGAGTCAGGCACATTGCAGGAAGTGAAAATTACAGATTTTACATACTGCTTCAGGCTAGCTGTTTTCTTCCATCTCCTTTATGGTACATAATCTCTACAGATATACACTGCATCAGAAGCCGCCCAGTTAGTCAGCTAAGCTCATATGCTAAAGAGTCTTCACTTGTACAAGAACAAGTCATGGTTCAGAGCTGCTTAATCAAATCTAATTAGCTGGCTTGCTAATTGATCCCAGGAGCAATCACCATTTGACCTCTGGTAAAAGGGCTCAATACATTCAAACTCCTCTGGAGACGAATGAATAGAAACTCTGTTGGTTGAAACCACATAATTCAATTAACCCATTTAGTGAATTCAAATGTTAGTAAAACCATTGAAGTGTATATTGAATGTCGGGAAGAAATTGAATTGAAATTTTTCTTTTCCTTGTCCTTTCATAAATACTATCTAGATTCCAAAACCCTAATGTGCAAACTTCAAGAAATGATGACGTAAAATAAGGTTGGTGTTGATCTACATTAGAAGGTATTCCTTATTAGATTCCCTTACCTTCCTCCCTCCCTTCCTTCCTTCTCTCTTTCCCTCCTTCCTTTTGTAATATTGTTTAACTTACAGAATTCGGCAAGCCCACATTATTTTTGGTAACAAGAAGGGCCTAGATTAACCCATCAGTGTAAACAAAGAATTAGAATCTATAAATATCCAACATTACAAAATAAAAAGAGAAAGTACAATTGCCAAAATACATGACAGACAATATATTAATATCTTTCATATGTAAAAACTCTTTTTTACCACTCAATGTGGAATCATAAATACATAATATAAAAAAGTAAAAGATATGAATATTGATCAATAATAAATAGAAATATCCAATAAAATATGTAAAATGTATTCTTTTAAATCCTCATTAAAGATGTACAAGTTAAGGCATCCCTGAGACCATACTGTGTCAAAGGGCTAAGTCACTTTAAGCTTTAGCTGTGTTAACAAATTACCTTCTAGATAGATTCTACCAGTTTGCAGGGGCACCAATATACACAAGTTACTATTTCTCACACAAACTTAAGTACCAACGTTCATGTGGAGATACTTACTTTTTTATCAATTTTGAGCTAAAAACAGTAGGTCACAAGTAACCTTATGCACAACATGATAGCATTTTGTAAATTAAGCCAAAAATGCAGATATATAGGTAAAAAGGGCTACAAAAAGCTAATGTTTCTGAATGATAGGATTGCGGGTATTTTATTTTATTTATTTACCTTAATTTAATCCAATATTTTAAATAGGCAAATCTTAGTTTTGGAATAAGAAAACTTGTGGTTTTTGTTAGAGGATTTGGGGAGGAAAAGCCAATAGCAATGTTGACAAGTATCTCTGGAATCTCATTCACCCTCCTCTCATCATGGTTTCACTGGCCATCTCTCACTTTCCTCGGTCTTGACTGTCCAGTTTTTATCTGGCCATGAACATGGACTTTGATTTTTCTCCTCAGATACTTCCATATTTTCAAAATCACAGTCTCAGCAGCAAACCCATGATACATCCTCATCTTTCCTGCACTCTCTCATTTCTCAGCAGACTTGGTCTCTTCACAATCAGTAGAGCTTCACACTAAATAACCAGAAGAGAAATATAGAAGGAAAGCACCAAGGAGAAAAGTAATTTACTTTTGACTCTACAGAGAGGTAGAGCTTATAGAGTAAAAGGTAACTGTGCAAGGATTGGACTCAATATAAATATTTTCTTTCACAAGTAAGTTTTGTTAAACTGGAATAAACTATCTCAAGATATTCAGGTTCAACACATACTGGAATATAAACATGTTAAGGGCTTACGCTACTGGACATGTGGCTTTGTAGTCTTAAGTTTATTCTTGAACACCATATAGTAAATTGTGCATGATCTCCATGTACCAGTGCAGACAGGGAAGCTCCAAATTGTGGAAGGATTCATTTACAGTTACTGCATAAGTAACAGAGTCAGAATTCTATGGGAATATCAGGAGATATTCTTTCTTTTCCCTCCTCCATGAATAATTCCATAACAGAAGTAAATACCCACACAGTAAATGTGAGGCTTATGTGGCAAAACAAACAAAACACATAAAACACAATGTAAGCACTAACAGAATAAAAATAAGAAAAATCATTAAAAAGTTCAAGAGCTTGGTAGTGACATCAACACGATGGGACTGGCAGGGGAAGTCTTCTCAGACGGAGATGAGACCTGGCTGTGTCACTCCCTGTATTAGTTTTATAGAGGGATCAAAACAAATGATCACAGACTGAATGTTTTAAAAACATAATTTATTTTCTCACAATTCTGGAAGCTAGACGTCCAAGATCAAGGTGTTGGCAGAGTTGGTTTCTCTGAGGCCTGTCTCCTTGGCTTGCAGATGGCCGTTTTCTCCAGCATGTTCATGTGGTCTTCCCTCTGTGTGTGTCTGTTTTAATTTCCTCTTCTTAGCCTTCTCATGTTGGATTAGGACTCACACTAATGACCTCATTTTAATTTAATTATCAATTTTAAGAACCTACCTATAATCAATTTTAAGAACCTACCTACAAATATAATTGTATTCTGAGGTAATGGGGGTTAAGATTTCAATATATAAATTTTGAAGGAAAAAAAAACAAACTCCTCACATGATGCTTCTTTTCTATGTGGGAGAAGGTACAGTATTTTTAATATTTCTTTTCTAAAGAAATTTTCTAAGATTTTATTCCCAGTACATAACACTCAGTGAATCATTCTCTCAATCAAATAAACATTTAATTATGTGCTGTCTTTTGTATAGATCATTTCACGCTGTATTATATTTCAGTATTATTTATTTTCAGTCTTTCTCATCACAGTTGCAATTCCTTAAGGATGTTATCTTTAATTCCTAGAATAGTGCAAGTACACAGGAGAATACGTAATGAATAGTTGTGGACTAAAGCAATAAAAAAATAAAATAATTCACAGTAAAATAAATGGAAAAATGTTGAGAGAGTCCTAAGGAGATCATTAACCCTTCTTTGACTTTATTCGTCCTCATGTGGGCGCAGGCCCTAGAAAGCGAAGGGTGGACATCAAAATTAAAGGTTGCCCACCAGTAGAAACTGAAAATTGAGGAGGGAGGCCCTAGGTGCTATGTACAGCTCAAGAATGTCTGCCATGTTTATTTTGTTTACCAATAGATATTCAGAATCTAGTGTAAGTCATGGAAAATTATGGGATTTTTTTATCAGTAAATGATGAGAAAATCAACTAACAAGTGAGGCAAAGAAAAAAACAATGAAAGAGAAGAGGAAGGAGCAATCAGAGAGGTTGGAAAATTTGCAGAAAGATGGCACTAAATATCCTTTCTCTTTAATGATCTGTATTTATATCTACTGTTACCAAGTTCTGTCACACAGTCCTAATACAATGCAAAGTCTGAGAGGCCCCGACTTACCTAGATCTTCTTTTCAAGGGTTTAAGAGGTGGCTGGCATAATTATGTGAAATCTTGGCTTCCTTGTCCACTTTATTTTGTTCATATAGACCTGATATAGGCATCAGATTTCTGAAATAAGCACCTTGGAGGAGTTCCATGGCAATCTCCCTGGAGACAGAGTGAGGATTATTAATATACTTTTGGAAATAACAGTTTTCAGACATCATCGTAACTCACATTAATGTGCAATATCCCGACCACTCCCTCTGCTGATGGGAATGCAATGTACTCACCCTGGTTTATTATAAAAGCATTAAAATGTGCTCTGTTGGTTAATTACAAAGACACTTTCATCTGTTTGGGGGGTTTTGAGTTGTTTTTGTAGAATTTAATTGTATTCTTTTGGAACTTTACCTTCTAGAAGAATCTAGGGCATTTGGGACTGGATCTAAGCAACACGTGTCTCTGGCAAATGTATTTTGGCAGATTAGAATCTCACTTTCAAAGCTCCTTTCAGAACCATGAAACTTTAATCATCACGCACCTACTATGTGCTATAGGATGAGAGGAACAAGAAGAACTTGACTGTTAGCAATTTCTCCCCTAAACCTCAAAACAATTTGGTGATAGAAAGGAAAAATTTAATGCGTCAGTTTAACAGATGAGAAAACTAAGGCTCAGGAAGGTTCATTGATCAATTCAAGTCCATGTTTCTTTGTTCTTTCTCCTCAACTCTCTTCACACTCAGGCATTTCATTTGATGATGAGGGCCCATTGTTTCATAAATGCTTGTTTTTTTTCCCTCTGTTTCTGTTTATTTAACAATTATAATTATCTATTATAATTATTAAATGCATTATTATGTCAAAGCAATTATATAATGATTATAAAGTTAGAAGTCTGAGAGGTCTGAGAGAAGCTGAATTGGGAGGATTAACTCCTTGGCCATTTTCAATGTGTTATAAAGATATTTGAAAATTTGTAACACTTTAGATGTTCTCTAATATCTGTTTAATCCCTGTTCCAGCTACTCCCGGTTAACATGTAAATTTAGAAGTTTGTCAGATTTCTAAGTACTTTCTTTACATTTCATTGGAATCTCATAGCTTTTTGATTTTGACAGAATGGATAAAACTTTTCCTCTAGGTTTTAGTTGAAGACACTGAAACTCAGTGAACATAAGTGATTATTCACAGACGTAGGGTGAGATAGTCAATTTATTAGTGATAAGTCCTTTTCAGATGTAATATTCAGAAAATATTATTTTAATGCCTACATATAACATGGAATTCTCTAATCCAGAGGTTGAAAAATGTTTTCTGTAAAGGGATAAATAATAAATATGAGGTCTATGTCACAGTCACTCTGTCATTATAGCATAAAAGCAGCAAAGACAATTCATAAAAAAATAAGCATAGCTACATAGTACAAACAAAAAAGCTTAATTCATGGACATTGAAATTTTTACTATTAGATAATTTTCATGTGCTAAAATACATTATTTTTTGAATTGATTCTTCAACCATTTAAAATACAGAAAGCACAGGTCATACAAAAACAGGTGACAGGCCAAATTCAGCCAGTAGGCTGCCCTTTGCTGACCTCTTATCTAAAGCTTAGAGCTTTAACATAGAATAAATTAGACCAAAATCTCCCTGACCTTTTGGAGCTTACATTCTACTGGGAATAAGTGAGGTAAAAAAGAAATAGGCCAAATGTAAAAGAAACATTCAACAAAATAGGAAAAAGTTGGAACTTAAGCAGAGAATAATGCACATGCAGATTCATCCCACCATGGGCATGGATTTGCACATGACCATGTGGATGTAGTCATTTCTGTTGGGGTTGCAAGATTGGAGGGTGGAGAGAGCGAGGTTACTGAAGGGTTTAAGAATAGGGCTAGTGAAAATGCAATTATAAATGTATCCCTTCCTGTGCTTTGTTGTGCTTTGCTATACTGTAATCACCTGCCATTACCCTGAATTTTTGTAAAAGTCTACTACACTATTATGAGTTGTGTTTTGTAGAATTGATTGATGGTAAAGTGCTACATTCCACATTTAGGTCAACACACCCCAGTCAAGGAATGGGACTAGCTGCCTGAAGTGAGCTTTATGAGAGGATTCAACAGAAGCTGAAAACCCAGTGCCCCCCAAAAATCCAGGAATAAAGTTTTCCCCATTCCTCACCAAATCAAAAATTATATATTGGAATTGTAATGGAGATTCTCACGAAATGTGAGAAGAAGTGAATTAACTTTTATATGACTGTTAAAGGCTAAGAGACTATTGTTAATAGCCGAGTTACACAGAAAATACTCTTTTCTTTTATGTAGGGGTTTTCTTTTTCATTTTTTTCTTTTTTATTTCAGTGTATTATGGGGGTGCAAATGTTTAGGTTACGTGTATTGCCTTTGCCCCACCTGAATCAGCTTCAAGTGTGTCAGATTGTGCGAACCCCAGACAGTGCGCGCTGCACTCATTAGGGGTGAATATACCCATCCCCTCCTCACCCCTCCCACCTGCCTGGCACCCCTCCCACCTGCCTGGCACCCTGAATGTAACTACTATATGTGCACATGAGTGTTGATCAGTTACTACCAATTTGACGGTGAGCGCATGTGGTGCTTGTTATGTTCATGCTCTTGTTTCAGCCTTTCAAAATTCAGTGAGGTTCCTGGGACAAATGCCTCCTTTGTATAACACAGAGAATTCTTTCATTTTTACTCTGGGACTCAAATATTTACTGAAATGTATGCTCCACAGGGCAAGGTATTTTTATTTTGTTTTGTTTGTTGGCTGTTCTGTTCACTTCTGGATTCCCCATGCCTGCACCAGTGTCATAGAAAGCACTTAATAAATGTCTTTAAATGAGCATAAGAATGAATGAATGGGCAGAAAAACAAATAAATAGATTAAATGGGGACTCATTTAGAAAATGCCTTGTTACCTTTTGAATTGAAATAAGGGGAATATTCAGGTTTATTTTGTGTGTGTGTGTGTGTATATATATATAGATATAGATATAGATATATAGATATAGATATAGATATATTTATACACATGTATATTTTTTCTCCATGAGATTTCTTCTGTGCCAAAGAAAGAGAACAGCTTTTGAGATTTTGTAAAGGCGTGATGTTCTCTAAGGAAGCTATACCTCTTTGTGTGCAGAATGCATCATGAGAATGTATCCCATTGTTGTGTTACAGTATTGGTGTCTGTAGCTATTGCCTCTCTGAGAAGTTTTTCGTAAAAGTGTAACAACATCAAAGAATTGATGGAAATCTTAGGACTTTACATTTCCAGTCCCCATTCTCTGTTATTATTTCTGTGTCTTCGTCTAAACAAAGTGATCAGTTTCTCCATTCTGATTCATGGTGGTCATTTGGACTGTGGAGACTACAAGGCAGTAGAGAAAATACTGTCTAGTTTTACCTCTTTGCCCAACTAGATGTAGATAGGAAGACAGGAAGTGACTTGGACCCTTTCGAAAGTTTCTTCTTTCCCCTTATCCCACTATGAACTCATTGGAGGCAGAAGCCACACATTATTTCCTTTTGCTTTCAAGGATTTAGTACAAAACTTGACACAGGTCCATTAGCAACAAATATGTGCTGATTAGAATTAAATTAGTACTTTTCTCTTGTACTCTACAACTTTACCATTGACTTGATCATGAAATTCTAAGTAGATGCCTATATTGAAGAACCTTCTGATTTAAAACCCTTAATTTATACAACCATTAATAACGAGTCCTCAAAGTTTTACAGAAGGGAACACTTAAAATAATGCCAAAATGATGCTAATGGAGTTGAAATTTTTTGTGTGGAAATATATACCTGTACACACACACACTTAACAAATATTTAATAATAGCATCTAAGGGGCAGATGCTGGGCCAGACCCTGGAGCCCAGCCCAATGAAGAACACTTGGTCTCGGGTCTTAAAGAACTTCTAGCCTAGGGTTAGAAATAGAAAGTATGAAATGAATTATGGAAGTAAGTATCATAGCATAGATTTTGATAAGCGTTATAAAGAAAAATAACAGACATATGTAAGA